>JADFUC010002099.1:0-84680 GCA_019722365.1 Lithospermum erythrorhizon
TATTAGCCTGCCAGAAATGTATATCCATGCTAAATGATTTTTACCTAAGAGTTTGAATACTTCCAATAGAGATTTAATTTTTAATGAAAACATCAAAGACAGACTCGACATGGAAAATTTGAGAAAGTGGAAACCAAAGTAGAGAGAGAGATAAACAATCAAGCCACTTTGAACATCTCAGAAGTCCACCCAGCTCTCGGATCTAACTAGAATGAGAGATCAGAGACTGCAGAGGTGCTGGCTTGTCACAGCGAAGGCCGAGCATAGTATCCCGCGGGTTTATTGCGTACCTTCCTATTCCCGAGTCGACGGGAGAATTATCACCTCATGGACTTCAGATTTGGGCTTCCTAGACGCTGGCGAGACATCAGATCTCATCACTGCTTCCACCCTACCTAATGCATCTGGGCTGCATGGGCCCTCAGAGAAAAGAGCATGGATCGATCACAGGTCAGCACGGGGTTCCGTGTCGACATTTAACGACGCTTAGATTCGCCTCTGAGGTTTTGAGGGCTCTGTGAGGCATCGGGACTGTAGTAGAGCTGAGCATCTTTTCATCCCCTGCACACATGGGCAACTGAGAGGCCAAAAGTTTTTTAACAGAAAAATTTAGGATGATCATACACAAGCCTCCCTCATTTCATACTTGCAATTTCTTCGCCTCCTGCATCAGTGCAATTTCAGCTCCTAACTCTAGCTGAAATACTAACCCTTTTTTTTTCCTCGATGTCATCCCCATTCTTTCTTTTCTCTGTGCCCCTCCTCTCCGGGGCTTTAGCAAAGCTACACTGACTCCAGCGGAGGCATTGGAGCAGGTTGCTGTCTTCTGCCTGCCTGATGTCGCCTCGATCGATTTAAATAGGCCTGCCCATGAATACCACACCCTTTCCCACTTGATAGATCCCCTTAAAAAGTTATATATATATATATATATATATATATATATATATATACATGTGAGGCAATCATGTAATTTCTCTCTTCCTGCTTAGGATTTATTAACATATTTTCCACTCTTTTGGCTTTTGTGTCATACCATCTTTGTTCTGCCTGTTTCTTATTTTCCACATGGGAGATCTACTACGCCTGTGGGTCCACCATAAAGATTTTGTGTCCCCGTTTATTTCGCACTCTGGATCCTCCCCTCACGCCTACGCATGAGACGCGACCTTCAGACAAAGCATCAGACACGGACAACTCTTTACCCGTAACTCCTCCTGTCTGGCCTTCAATGAGGATATACGCAAACATTTCGATAGATTTACACCAATTTGCCTATCGTTGGTCCGCTCTGTAGCCTAGAACTTTAAATATCTCAAGATGATTTCAATTGAATAAAATTCATTCATAATAAATCAAAAACATACCTGGTATTCCTCATAGCACACGATTTCACATCGCTGGCACTCGCTCTCCCAGGCTTCAGCTCATACGCGATCGGCCCCACACAACTCTCCACAGACTGTTTCTAAGTGACTCCAAATTTTCTAAATTTTCCATGAGCGGACGACCGTCGTGTGGCTCAACACTGCATCCCCACCATGACTATAGCACTGGCTGGGAGCTCCCGTCCTAGCGTACCTCCTGTTTTCCTTGACACCCTCAAGATTACTCGGTTCAACGCTTCCACCCGCCAATTAGCCTCGGGAATATGACATTTATATCCTCCAGTTTGCCAATCTTCCCGGCTATGAACTAGATCCTATTATCTATGATCAAAGATACGGGTACCCTAAACCGAGAAAATATATCCTCAAGAATTGGTACACTTGATCCTACTGCGAAGGGCTCATTTACCCATCGTGGTAAAGTAGTCTAACAAGCCAAATGGTATACCTCTTTACTGGCAAGTGTCCCAGAGGTCTCCCACTATATCAATTCCCTCATCGTAGAAAGGAACCTATTGTATCGTGGACCATCCCCTGGGAGGCCGATGAGGAATGCCTGCATGCCTCGAAATGTGTCACACCTTCCTCGACACGATCCCGGGAATCTTTGGCTTAAGAGGACCAAAATATCCACGACCGCTAGATCTTTGATCAAGACTTCTTCACATGATCGCCTATTACGCCTCTATATGTATCTTTTGACCGCTCAATCCTTCCTCCCGGTGACACACTCTAGGGGCCTGTACAATCCTCCGGTAGAGGACTCCTTCCAACAACGATACCTCAAGCTCGCCTGATCTTGTTTAAAGAACCGGCGATCTCCGGTCGGGACTGTCCTCAAGAAACTACACTATCACTGGCGGTTCGGACGCTCCCCTCACCGATGCATCCATCACTTCCTCATCCGAAGGCTTCTTACGCCCACCCATACTATCAAGTGGAATCCATGCAGTCAAGTCTCCGTACTGGCCAACAGATACTTTCTTCCGCCACCCATGGAACATGCTCCAGGATGTGACCAGAAAACCCTCCAGATCCTACCGCCTTCTCCTTCGCTTCATCAATAAAGAACTTGTAGTCCATCCTTATACGGACGCCAGTTTACCCCAAAGCATTTCTAACGAAATTCCATTGATATGCTTTCCATACATAGCCTCATTATACGTGGGTTATGAAAGCAAAATTCCAGATACTCGATTTTAGACCTCCTGTGTGGACCATAACAGATTCCCTTCCCTTAACCCCCCCCTCCCGGATTGGCCGCGACTTCATGATAATAACCGCACCCTCGCCGGGGTGTCCACTGTGTTGATTAACCCTGGTGCCTAACGTCCGGCCCATAAACCATGAAGTCGGCTAGGCCGGTATCGAGATCAAATCTAATTAACTCTCTAGCCCACTGACTATCCTGGCCCGCATTGGCTTCGGTCTCAAACATTCACCAGAGGCTGATCCATAACCAACTGATGCGCCCAAAATAAGGTTTGTATCTGGGCAAAGAATTGTTCAAGGCGATAATTAGTTTCTCCGTTAGGATACCTCATGTCAGCCCTCTCATGACCGGACCGACATAATACCTCGGTCTCAGACCTTCTCGGCCCCTCCTGACAGACACTACTTAGTTTGCACTGTGAACTACCAAATAAAGTCGGCAGTGATGTCCTCATGACCGGCCATGCTAGTAGCGCAGAGACTGTAGGTATGTCTTTAACTCCTAAAAAGACTTCTCACACTCCGGAGTCCATTCAAACTCTCTCCCCTTCTTAATGGCTTTAAAGAAGGGCAAACTCCTATCCCTAGCGCGAGATATGAATCGGGTTAAGGTAGACATCCTCTCCGCTAGGGCGCTGTACCTCCTTCTCTATGTTCCCGCGGATCTGTATGGCTCAAGATCGCCACAATCTTGTCGGGCAGCAGTCTAAATCTCCTCAGTAGCTTGAGAGTCGGTAGAAACTCGCTGTGAGTTACCCCTGGGTAAGACACACACTTGTCTCGGTTGGCCGGGACATTACACTGCTGAAAGCTCCTTGTTCCTACGATCTCCTACCTTACTCTCACATGTCATCCACATGGTTTTGGGAAACTGTGGAGAACACTCACGAATATCCTCCTCCGTGCACGTGGCCCCCGTGATTCTTCATGCCAGACCTTCCAAGAGTGTATGCCATACTTAGTTACAAATACGGGTTTTCCACATCTTCCTCTCGCCATGAATATCCGGTAATAGCCCTGAAACTTAACCCAGAAATCCACCACCTTGTATCCGGTGCCTTCGAGTCCACCAAATTGTGCTCACAGGCTGGGTGAACCCGTGCACATCCACCATGTCATATTGGGTTTGCACTATTTCACCACATTGGCCCACGAAAACAAGAGTTCCTCAGACATTGCATCGGGCCCCCTGTGAGCTGACTGTTCTCCTGACAGCTTCTTTCTCCTCTGAAAGGTCCGCTTTCTCTCGCTTGATGGCCTTATAACGCGATCAACATACACGCATCGACACCTCCCGGATCTACCCCCGCACATATCTTTGGCTCCCATGGGAAGATATCCCGATACTCCCTGAGGACTCGAATGAGCATGGCCTCCAAAGTAGTTCCAATCTCGAAGACCTCACCTAATTCCATTATAGCTTCTTGGCCCCGCCATGTCCACAATAGTGAATTCTACCATCCTTGTGGCCTGCTACGGACGCTTACCCATTATAAACATGAGGGTTGGTGAACCCCTGTGGGACTCACTGCACTACCGTGAACCCTAACAATGGAGTGGCAACCGGGCTGATCTGTGCCCGACTTATTCCTAACTTGAGATATGCCTCCAAAAATAGGGGTGCTTCACTGAACTCCCCGCTTGTCCACCAAAGATCCATCCCACTGAAGTTTGCTATTACCGGGTGATAACCAATGGATCTTCGTGTGGCACTCTATCCCTCAAGCCCTTCCCGGAGTATAAGTCTCGAAACTCGGGATTTGCCCCGCGGTTAATGAGACATATGTCCTCTTTGGCCATATGCCCATCTAGCGCTCCGAATCTCCTCCATCCTGAAATGTTGACCTCCTCCCGATGATGTCAGAGGCCCATCCGATCTCTAATTGCCCATATCGTAAGTTTGCATTCACACTGGCTTCCTCAAGGAGATAATCCTTCAACTACCCCTCACGGATAAAGCCTTCTATCTCGATGTTCAAATGCTCTGCAATCGCTTCTGCATTTCTGCCTATGATCTTTATGGTACTGGCAGAATTTGATCATATCCTTCTTATTTTGCGTGTCTTTTGTCGAGGAGGCCGCGTAGCAGCCTGCCTATCCTCTATCTCCGTGAAGATATCTCGGCGACCGAGGTTTCGCCGGATCAAGTATTGAATCTTCCCCTGATTTTCCTCCTTTCGCTTCCTCGAATCCAGAAGGTTCTACCTCGTAAATTCGCCTGAATAGCCCAGCCCGGCGCCCGTGATTCGTCTCAAGATCAATTTTGGGCTCGTGGCTTCGGGGCCACGACATTCCCACCCCTGGCCACATCCCACACCCCTTCTATCCTTTCTTCGCCTCGATGCGCCTATACTTGTAGGCCCGCTTTTGTCAATTCCTCCAACTCAAGGACGGCCTTCGAGAAGCCGAATTCTTTGAATTTCTATTTCAACCGTAAGCCTTCCATAAAGGCAATCACTACAATCTTCCTCGATTGTCCCCCCGGTATCAAATTAAACTTCGCCCCGAAACCGCTTCTAAAAAGAACTGACCGGGATTCTCGCCTTCCTCTGCTTGATGGTCATTAAGGAGCGCAATCTCTGGCCCTTCCTGACCCTTCCCACATGTATTCCGCTAAACCGATTCTTAAGCTCCTCAAAGGATGTGATGCACCCCTCCGGAAACCGGTTGAACCATTTTAACGCAGTAATGAAAGCATCGAATGGAAAGGCCTACAAGACAACTTGTTGTTCGATCGACTGAAAGACATTTGGGGATCGAACTCAAAGGATGCTTCCTCCGAGTCCATCTCCCCGTGAATTTGGTAAACACAAGGAAGAGTATTCCATCCGCACGACCGCACTTAATGTCAACGATAAAGCGACCGCCAATCTACCCCATGCCTCGCCGTCTCACTCTTTTAAGCATCCACTTCCTGGCCGCAAGGCCGCTATTACATCCGTAGCTGGGCTATAGCCTCGCGCCGTTGTATTATGGTGACTTTGTTGCCTGCCGCATGATGATTTTCTCTCCGCGCTGGGGAGCATGGGTATAAGTTCCTCCTGCCTCCCGACGACGATGGTTCATGATTTTCACAATCGGGGAGTTGCCTCGAAGCCGCCAGATACCCTAGTTTTGATTAATTTACAAGCCCTTTGTAATAACCTCCGCCGCGATCTCCGGGGCGCTAATTTCTACCCAGTAATGGCTCCTCCAGACCTCAAGTTCACCTCGGGTTCTTGGGTGCCGGGTCAGCATCCTTCCGTGTGGTCGGTTCACCGGGTTATTCAGGTTGAGTCCATCACTCCAGAGAAGGATGTTACTATTATTTCCATTTGTTTCCATGATAATAGTAATGATGGGCGGTGACTTTCTTAATGCAAGTCTCCTAGCGCTGTCGCCAATGATGATTTGGTCCCGGTTTCGTAGTGGAATGGATCACAAATCATCCAAGATGAACTTTGGCACTCCTTGGGTTGAAACGGAAGTCTCTCCAAAAACAAGGACTGCCGTGAAGGGCCGAAAATACTCCGACGATCAAGTTTGCAAAAGATCGCAAGTTTAGTTTCGAAGCACTTGGGTATCAGTGAACTTATTTCGGCCTCAAGGTTTACCTTTTATAGTCTATTTGGACCGTTACCTTGGTCAAGCCTTGATGGCTCTTTCATTGCTGATTAGTGATTTTTTCTCCTTAAGGGGTCGAGTAATTACGATCTTAATTACCGCTTCTTTAATTTAGCTCACTGCCCGCCCGAAAACTCAAGGAAGGGTTTGATCAACCGTTGTTTTGGACTAATCATAGAGACAATCTACGTTGATTTTTCAGAGTCCCTTCAGAAATATTCCACTCCTAAATTCCTAAAGAAAGGTATATAACCCATGTTGTTCCCGGAATCATCGTATAGTCATTTGATTGTTATTTTGATCTAAATGTATTTGGTACGAATGTTGAGATATAGAACATAAATAATAAAAGGAATAAGTCAAATGACTTTACTCTTTCCTGTAGTTGGCACTGTAGACTTGGTAACATAAGTAATAAGCTCATTAAGATATACAAATGAAATCTTGACATCAACTGTTTTAAAATATAAGGATCAAAGCTTTCTAAGACGACTAATTCTTCAATGCAAAACAAGGAAAGGGCAATCGATTTGTTGGGAATCATACATAGTCATGTATGTGGCCCAATGAATACTTCCACTAGAGGAGGTCATTCATACTTCATCACTTTCACTAATGACTACAGTAGATATGGTTACATATATCTATTGAAGCATAATCATGAAGTTTTTGAAGTGTTTAAAGAGTTTTAGAAAGAAGTGGAGAACCAACTCAATAAAACTATTATGATTCTCCCGTCTGACCAAGGTGGAGAATACTTAAGCTATCTATTTAAATAAAATCTTAAAGAAATGCAGGTTATCAGACGCCAACCACTCCCCTCGGCTGGAAAGACCTCAGCATAATGATGTGTCTTAAAGGAGAAATATAATCCTCTTGGATATGGTTTGATCCATGATGAGCACATCCGAGCTATCAGTCAATGGGAATATGCATTAGAAACTACCATGTCCACAATAAATAAATGTCCAACTAAATCAACAACTAAAATCCCCACCTGAGATTTTGTTTGGGAACCGTCCCAAGATAGGGCGTTTGAATAAGGACACAGATGGACAAAAATCTGATAAATGCTATTTCATTAGTTATCCTAAAGAAATCAATGGGTATTACTTCACTCGTAATGAATAAGATTTCTACGAACGATTGTTCTTTGCTTGAGAAAGAATACTTATCCTAGAGATATAGAACAATTGAGAATCTTTAAAGGGCTAATGGCATGGATGATCACAAATATTTATCTGATGTCACTACTCTATCACCTATGTCTAAAATTGACATCGTTCATCACCTTTGTTTAGAAAATTGTCCCAACCAGCAATCCATTAACCTTTCCGTAAAGTTTTCCGTTAAGTTTGTCATGTGGATTTTTTCCCAAGCTATTCATCGATTATAATAAAAACAAAGTCAACTATAATCTCGAGTAATTTCAACCCTATAAACTACTATTACTTCACCTCTGCACGATAATCTAAGCCTAGACGTTGTAATTTATAAATATTTATAAATGTCAACTGCAAATAACAAAAGTCAAGACCATCCTCAAAAGTCAAGAAATACTCCAAAAAGATTGAACTTACCTAGTAAAACTTAGAGAGAATGACTCGGGAAACTCTCCAAGTAAATTTGGTGACCAAAGCTCGCAAGACGAGCAAGAAATTCAAGAAAATCATGAAAAGCGTGAGGGTCATTACAAGAAAGACTACACGACGATCAAGGAATAGATAAGTATGAAAGAACCACTTAGAGTCCGTGCAAATATCCCCAAGAATCGCAAGTTCTCGCTGCTGCCTGCTTTTTAATAAACAACTCAACCCCAAATAATATTACAATAATGTTCATAGTAACGGTTATTACATGAATTTATCAACAAACTATGAAATCTCTTAAGTTATCGACTTATATGAGAGGATTAAGAATATTTTGTGCCGCTTCTCACAAGAGCGAAATAATTCCTCCCACCACAAGTCCCGACTCCATGGAACTCTAATTTCACGTAGGCTCCGATACGCCACAGAGGAGTCCTAGTTCCAACCAAGTCCCGACTGGCCAACTCGGATTCCAAAGAGGGACTGCGTAGAATCTGAGCAACTGACGCCTCACCTCACGCCCCGAGCGTCGAGTTTTTGTGTAAACATTTAGAACGAAGTTTCAAATCCTTGATTTGGTCCTCGAATTACCCAGACTTCAACCCTCATACACAAGATATTGGGTTAAATCCAATATCAATTTAAGTACTAATCAAGCTTGAAAGACAATTTCAAGATATTTTCAATATTTTAACCATATTAAAATTACATTTTTAATCTCAATCATAAAACAATAATAGTTTATAGATTTTGGACAAAATCCTATACAAATAAAGTCTTCAATTCATGAAAGCTAGGCCTTAGCGCTTTGACTTGAAATTGTGCCTCGATCGCACTGATAAAGTCATCCAAAAATGTTAGTCCAAATGTGGTAATTTGTTATCTTCAAAACATAGAGACTAAAGATCTATTGATCAACAATAATCATACAAGTGTGTACCTTTCTTTAAAGATTTGCAACGAAATATATCTGAGGAGACTTTTGAACAATCAACGTAGATTGTCTCAAAGAATAGCCAACAACAGCGGTTGATCAAATCAGAACGAGCCAACGGTAGGCCGCCTGAGGTTAAGATCAATAACAAATCTGTGATACTGTGAGTCACCAATCGATGGATAACGACATAAAATGAATTCATTTTACATTAATAATAATAATACTTTTTGTCCATCGCAGAACTAACAACACACCACACAATTCGTGATCATCAAATATAATCATAAATCAATTTGGAATAATACAACTAAACAATACATAACATAGCCTACAATACATCATAAGGTAATATGTCAAACATGACTCCCTCAATATACAACATAAAAGCTCTAGGAAACATAAACAAGAGGAAACAATGGGAGAAGACCCATGACTTCCTACGCCACCACCGCCTCACTTACGATCTTATTTCCACCGTCAACGCAACTCCTCAAAGAACTCCGCCGAATACCTTGTAAAACCTGTATATAAACGCCCGCCTACGCAGACAGTGAAAGAAATGCTAAGCTCACCGAATATAAATACCACGAATAAGATTCAACCACATATATAATCATACTTATATAAATATGAACATATGTATAAACATTAAGCAAGGCTAATTAAATGAGCAACTACTCCCAAATTACATAGTAACTTCTTATTCAACATCACTACGAGATCAACATAACACTCCACACATATATTTATAACCATCAATAACGCATAATCAAATCTTCATTCAAATAAAATAACACAATCAACAATGGTTAGTCCAACAAAAGATATAACATCAAGACCTCCATCCACACATCCATCCACCAACCACAATCCTCCGATCGGCGCCACTTCAATACGCATATCACACCAACCTCCTGGCCGAAAGCTACCCTCAATGATATATATATCATTTCCCACCCAAATCAACCTACAAAAGAATACACACCAACCACAAACAATACACAAATACACGCAACACAATCACACACAACAATCTGTGAGTATAATCATAACAACTAAAACAATCTCATCATATCAATCTTAATAACTCAATATACATTCCAATATAAATCACACGACAAACACACGCCAAATATATAAACTTTCATAATATATAATAAAATGCTCCCATCACGAGATTTGTAATTACCCCGAGCAAAATCAACTAAAAATATCTCTAAAAGTAGCTCCAAGCCACAGCCCGGCTCAACTCCTATCCAAAGCAATTATATACGTTATTTTACTTTCCGTTTAATAACCTCCCTTTATATCTATTAAATCCCAAATAAAGATCAAATATAATCCAACAATCCCGATATAATGATCCTAGTTCAAAATGTAGTAAAATGGTCCAACAAAACTGTCCGAATATTTTTATAGCATAAAAATATAATTTTCTTCATTTAAATCCCGATTATTATTATTCTAGATCTCATAATTCAAAATAAATATCAAATCAACTTTAAAATTTCCAAAGAGTATTTGTTTCCATTTCAGATATCATTTCTACCATTAAATCCTCTAAAATTTTATAATAAATTGAAAACAACTTCAAAATCAAAACCTTCTTACATAGGTCAACCTACGCACAACACTTAAAACGTAATTTTATAATTTTTGAACATATTTACTATTTATTTCCTATTTCTTATATAAAAACTGAGATTAAATAGGAACAAAATGAAACCCACACATAATATAGCTATCTCTCAATGACATATTCCTAAAAATATTTCAATATGTCATTCATAATAAAATATGGTTCTAAATCTACCATAAACTACATAAAGATTTAATTTTTAATATAATATTCATTTTTTTCTAACTTTTCAAATTATAAAATAACATATCATCTAGATATTCTATTACGAAAGGAAAAGCTAGAGTTTTATCATATACCTGATGCTTCCTTAGATGATTGTAAGAATCACTAAAATCAAGTAATATTAATTTCCTACAAGACAAAGACAAGAAAAAATCTAAACGGTGGAACGACATTTATTATGCTCGCCAAACTGGGAAAGCGATACATTTCAAGATATTTACGCAAGCATGTTATCTTAATAGAAAGAGTTTAAAATTCCGCTTTAAGGCTTATTTCTCCATTTTTGTAATTAAATTTTAAATTTAAAACGACTTTAAATATATTATTATCCGTGAAATAAAATACTACTCATTTAATACTAGTCTCGGTATATCGATTTTATTCCGAAAGTATTTATACTATCTCTGGGTCCCACCATCAAACGATATATATAATATAATTTAATCGTCTAAGCGTAATGAATTATTTCAAAATCCTTCCGTGTCTTTTTTTACTAGAACGTTTAAAGTTTAACTAAGAAACGAGAGAGAAGAAAAAAATTCAATATTTTCCTATGCTATTCAAATCCAACAAGCATGAGGGAGAAATTTTTTGCCTTTCAATCTTTTCTCAAAAGACAAACAATTATGAAAAGTCTCTTAAATCTGCTATGATTATAGAGTTCTAAAACTGAAGTAGATTACAAACACCCTTGTTCTCAAAACACAAAATGAATGAAAGCAATTGAAATTTTATCGCACTCAAGCTTCCTTATAGCTACATTTAAACTTTAAGTTATAATCGCATATGTTAGATTGTGAATCAGGCGCGAATTTATTTAATTCACACAAAGAATATATTGGCTTTATATTAACCGAACATCATATTAATATATGACATGAATGAATTCTAATAAATCAGCGATAACCCCTAATGTAAATCGAGTTACCTAATATATTATTTGTCCCACACCATGTGAACGACTCACCGCACCGAGGTTAGGCTTGTTAACAACATGAACATTAAAAGTTTCAATTACATACATCGATCAAAAAGGAAATTTAAAATACAAATACGATTACGCCTAGATTTTCATGATGAAGACAAAG
This sequence comes from Lithospermum erythrorhizon, assembly GCA_019722365.1. Classification (NCBI taxonomy): domain Eukaryota; kingdom Viridiplantae; phylum Streptophyta; class Magnoliopsida; order Boraginales; family Boraginaceae; genus Lithospermum; species Lithospermum erythrorhizon. The sequence goes on from JADFUC010002099.1 coordinate 11,682, forward strand.
TTAACATATATTACACTTTAAACTTTCAAAAATAACACATAACATATACAACACATTTTCTTTTCAATACATACTTAGACACAACATGCAAGCATAAAGTAAAGATCATATGATTTCTACCAATTCAATTTCATTTGATGATTTACTCGCCATTCCACGTAATGATGCTTCAATGCCAAATTTCTAGCTACAAGACAACGGATTCCTCAAAATAGAAAGGAAGGCGAAAGTTTGAATACTCATATAACAAATCATATTCAACTACACATATGAAAACATGTAATATCGCATAATCGTGATAATTCATTTGATTATATGTTATCATACTTATTTATATTCATTGTCAAGCTCCATATGATCCTCATAATTTAATATTTCCAAACTATTTAATAATATCAAGTAGTATAACATCCTGCAAGTTACTCTTAATCGGCCACAGATTCCTAAATGAACGATAACCAATCAACTAATTTTAACTTTCAAATATAGCACATAAGAAAACACGACTCTAATTTGGCACTCTATTACTGTTTACTCCACGCTAATAGAGGTAGAAATAACAATGTCTCCCGTTATCGTCTACTCCATGCTAACAGGGACACCCCCTATTATCATCTAGTCAACGCTAATAGGGGTACATAATATAACATCAAACAATATTCCCGATGTCTCTACTACAAGCAAACAGGGAAATAACTCAACATCACATCGTATCAAATCATCTTAACATCTCAACTTTACATTGTCACAATCTCAATATCACATTGCGATATTACATCATACACATCAACAACTAACCGGAATAGAGTTCACTCACAATCACATTTTAGCAAAATCATATGATCGTTGATTCCATTGAATATCGGACGATAGAGTTGTTGATTCCAACTAATACACGACACAAAGGCAGTTGATTCGCGAATATCGGTGATCCCATGAGATTGTTGATTCTAGAGAATACCGGAAATGTCACACATAACATCACAACTCAACATCATATCAACTTGCATAACATTACCACATCATATCATCTTGTCATATCCATATAACATCATATACTCACATTAACTTCACAACAATCATTCTCAATATTTTCATCTCATCTTTTATTGTGATTAACCAAATAATTTATTCATTTATATTCATCATATTCATAAACACATACAATCCATTTAAAAATTATTTCACAACATTAACTCATGACTTATACATAGCCATATCATCATATCTCAAATCTACATCATCTCAATATTTCATATATTGATATTATCATAGTTTCTCAATACAAGAAAATAGTTCAAACAACACATTCTGATACTTATAACACATACACCATTATATCATGCTAATGTAATCCAAATTACACATTACTCAATATCACATCATTATTAAGTTATCATATATCTACCTTATTAATTATCATATTAACACACTCGTAATCCATTTAACAACTATCCACTTAAAGCCACCCAAAATATACAATACACATATACATATTCATAATGTAAGAAAGATTATAGACATGTGACATAATTACTCATCAAGCCAAAAGCGACTAACATAAAATTAGCTAGTCCATACACCGGGTCCGAGTTCGACTCCTAACCAATATAATATATCACTTTATAATTATTTCTTACTTATATTTTGCATCTTTAGTTTAAAAAAATATGTGTACTTTTTATTTATATCCTTTATTTCATAAAAATAACTTTTACTCTAGTTTTACTTTATTTTTCCATAAGAATCGAAGTAAATATCATAATAACTTCAAAAATAACTTTAGAAATTATAATTATACTCAATCTACCAAGATCATTCATAAAAATCAAAACTTTATTGGTTTATAAATAAATTCAAATTATTCCCCATTTCAAACTAAAATCCCTAATAAATAATAAAAAAAATAAAATATAACCTCCAAACAGATAATTGGTCGGAAACTATCCTCAGATGCTGCATCAAGTATATTACTCCCCAAGAAATGACACCTAGCTAGCCATCCCCTGTGAGCTGTATTAAAGTTGCACCCTCGTCCCCGAACCAATGTCTCGTTTATATTCACCACTTGGGCCTTCATTGTAGCCCTCGAAGCCGCAATAAAGGGCTCAGATTCATCCCAACCAACGCCCCACGAATCATCTCCAGTAACATTTAATGTAAACGTTAGCTCGTGACCAAAATACAACATTTGTGTCATTTACGGGGACTAAACTCTACGCCATAATAACAAAGGGAACCAAAGTAACTTGATGCAATTATGAGAGATCATTTCAACATTTTTCTCTCCAAAATCAACTTGATATCTTATCTCAATAATCCTGAACAAAAAATAATGATTTAAATAGCAAAATATCAAACCAAACATGTACTTTAAATATTAAAAAGAAAGGTTGATAAAGTTTGTACTTTTCTTAAATTTTTGTATGTAGAATATCACTCTTAAGCATGTCCTTGAAGATGATCTTTGATTATTAAGTAATTATGTTATGGATAATGGAAGAACTAAAAATATATGAGGGGGATATGGAAGTGACTACCAAGAATTTGAGGGCCTGCTTGAGCTCGCTTTATTTCAGTCGGGAGCCGATAAGCCAAGATACTAGTCATGAATCAACGCTACTAAAGCGGCGGAAATAAACATATAACTTAAGTACGGCGGAGTGGGTAGCGATAATTTACGGGGTAAGTAAATGGGTTTAGGTTTTGGCTATTTCAAATTAACATATGTCTGAATTTATAATATTAAATGTGTAATCGTTTGTACAATTCAATTATTTAACGAGACCATATTATGAGATCTACTATCTCATATTTCCAACACTCCCAATTGCCCTCTGAATACTTGTAAACGACATTTATTAATCAACAGACTAATACAATCTTCGTACTTGATTTCCAACAACAAGGATGGTGAAGATTGTTTACTCAAACTCTCAGACTCAGACTTTTCTGTGGATATATGAATGACGCGATTTCATTCTAGTATTGAAAGTCACAACAAATCACCATCAGCTCTCCAAGAAAGAAGCAACCAAACCGTTATATCCTGTATTGGTCTCATTCAGGTACATGGTTTCACAACGACATTTGTAGTATACAAAATACAAGTCTTTTATAATTCTCCAGTTACGGAAGATAATTAGACAGGCCCAAAGTATAGTACTCCATTAAAGTAAAATCAAGTCACGTAGGTCTAAGAATCATCATTTAGCATAAGTTTTATGAAAAACTTCTTAGAACATAGATATATTATCTTCTAATCTCTCACGGTGGTCAATGTCTAGTATTACGGTTGAAAATATTTCAAGCCATATACCTGTGATTGTCTGGAGTAACCATTCTCCCTTTTGATCCAAGAAATGTGATCAGACAATCAACACACAATAATCAATGCTGTTCAATTTCCATAGTGAACACCAATTAGGGACCACAATATCATTGTCTTCTTGGTTTGATAGCAAGGTTTCTTGTTTGAGTCCTCAACTCCAAAGACCTCTCTAAAAAACTTTATATTGGAAATGAAATTAATTTCGTTACTCATAGTAATGATACATATATACATGCATGTCATATACATATACATATATATTGATCATAGTTCAAAATAAATTATATAAATATTGAATTTTGGAAATGGGGCGGTTGTGGGTACGTCTATGAAAGGAAGCGAGGAGAAGGAGATGGCGATGAGTAAGCAATCGGGGCATTTGTCTCACTGTACGTTATCGCTGCTTGGGTAGCATCCATTTTTGGGTCTATACTCTGTAAACCTACTCCCCAAAGTTTTCACTTTATATTAATAAACGACGAAAAGACAAAAAATGCCTTCGAAAAATAGTGACTAAGGTAAAAAATTCAATTCACCTAAAAGTCGCACAATGACTAATTTTGCACCCTACAAGGAACTTCGCTATCGGTTAAATTCTTGGAAATTAACTAAAATGATCGAATTGCAAATATTAGCAAACGTGAGTGATCTCTTAAGTCATTTGTCCTAAACAATATCTTCAAATAACCTAAAAAACAAAAAAAAATTAATAAACCTAATGAAATATATTTTACGTAATCACTAAATTTGAAATAATTCATGGGGAGAATCCATTGATTTCGATTTTTACCCATATAAACAAATATATATTTAGTTCTCGGTTTCAAGAAAATCGGACAAAAATCAAGGAGTTAATCCATTTTTTTCAAAAAAAATCTAAAATGAAAAGCGTAGGAAGCGAGTTCCTAAAGGGAAGGGCGTAGGATAATGGTCACGAATCAGAGTGGGGAAGGGTAATACGGTGGTTTCAAGAAAAGGCTCGAGGAAAGGAAATTAAGAAAGATATAAAATGAAGAAAAGTGGCTTGGGAAAAGCTGATCTTTTACAAGAAAGTGTTATTTAGGAAAAGAAAATTAAATAGATGCTAGAAATTAAAAAATGGTAAAAATAGTGCTATTTTTTGAATTTTCTCAAAATTCAAAATGTGACAAAAAAATCTCAAAATGCGACAATCTTTTAGAAACGGCGAGTACTATAATATTTTCTCCGCTTTTTAAAATACACGATCACCTAAAAATTTATTTTTTACACATGATGGTTTGCATTTTAATATACATTTTTACAATCCCAATCTAGCTTTTTACATTTTCAATATAACTTTTTATAATCTCAATATAATTTTTTATTATCCCTTAATATCATCTAAATAATCATCTATTTTGAAATAGGGGAGTATTCAGTAGTTTAAACACAAACGTAGAAAATTACATTACCCAATTCATAAAACAACACTTATCAAAATATGGAGGGAGTATCTTCTGCCAACATTTTTAATTTAGACTTTCCAATCGAAATTGTTTTATTTTCAGTTCAAATTAATATGATAGTAGTGAACTATATTGAAATACTATCAATTGATATTATTATTTCATTAAATATCTAATAAAATATTTATACAATTTTGAGTTGAAAACAGAAAGTGAAAATGTGGCGGGTTAGTCAAGACTTTTAATACTCTCATATGCAGTAGACTATCCTTTTTGACACAATTTTGGTAAGTCTGTGAACATATAGTTTTTTTTGGTGCAGATTGATGTTTGCTTAAAAGGTGGAAGAATATTTGTTCTGTAGTTGGTAGGGGTGGCGACTTCAAGCCAAAAATGTTGGGAGGTAAAGCAACAGAATAATTTAACAACACAATTTCTTCCAAATATCAAATGCAACTTAGAGACAATCAACAAAAACACATCAAACAACACAAGGTCAATTTTAGCGTGGAAAAAACTCCGTTAACTAGGAATAAAAAAATCACAGGACCCTTAGCCCACTTAATATCTCCACTATAATTAATAAGTAGTTAGAGGCATACATCAACATCATCAATATCTCCAATCAATCTTTGAATACAACAAGAAACATGAGAAACAATTCAAAGAAAAGCACTCAGCAGACAACGACCTAGAAATTAAAAAACAGACCTCGACCGTTCAAAATGTACCTTTATGAATCATGAACGCTGTGACCAAAGTTTGGTGATGATCCAACGGTTGACGGTTGCGCAATGGACGATTTCGTGGCTTTGGTCGGACTTGAATTTGGCTGCGGGAATAGTGCATTTTCTCTCTATTTGATTTATTGTTTTCTCACATAATGAAACCCTTTTTTCTCTTTGTTGGACTGAAACAAAGCCATACACAAGTGGATTATAGCCCACAAACACTTGGGACAATCCAAATAGGACAGATAGCCCAACAAAATGCCACATTAATATGGACATTAGTTGATTTACTATCTTACACGACTCTCAAAATGACCACATAATAACCGTTACCAACTCCAAGATTAACATAATGGTATATACTATATAGTGGTACTATCTTCCACGACTCTCAAAATGGCCACATTGATATTGGACGTTAATTGATTTCTTAGTTTAGTTTTGAATATAATTTAGAAATGATAAAAAGTAAGCTTGGATTTACTTAAAACATAATAAAAGCGTTTAAACGATGTAAAATTTTAAAACTTCGAGATAACTTATATATTTGTATAAACATACATATTATAAACAGAATATAAATGTTTCAACCTTATTAATTAAATTAAAATAAATAAAATATTTTTGAAATTAATATTCACGTAATTTAAAATGTTTGAAATAAATTTTTGATGAAAATTGAACTTTTACATAAAATCTTTTCATGATTAATATTATTTGAAAAATATTTAAAAGTTAAATATAAACAGATGTGAATGAATAATTGTAATTATCGCAAACGTTGGAGAATTTTCGAGAGGCATATATAAGAAGACCTTCTATATCGTAGAAGATATATATTCTAAAAAGTATATATAATATTTATCTCTTCGGAAACAAACTAATTTGAAAACTGAATAATGTTCCGTTTCCATAAAATAAAGTTTTAAATGTTTTATAGAAAACGTTTAAAAATTATAATCCATGACTTCAAGTTTCAACTCCTTAAATTGTGAACCATGGGTGTGATCATAAATGGAAGTATCAACACCCTCTCTTTATAAAGAGAGGGTGTGGAGCTTTATTAGTGAGTACCTTTACTATCTATTCAAACCCCAGAAAAATAATGTTTTCTTTTCTCAGCCTTATTCATATCTATCTTGTTACCCGAATAAAGTTCATGAGGTATTTTTATGAAAGAAAACTTTATAATCCAAATAATCTTCAGCAATCCGTTATACAATTTTCTCGTCCATTTTCGAGAGTTAACATTTTGATTATTCTTATCCGAAAAAGTAAACATATATGGCTTGTTCTCCATTCTCCACTCTAAAACACCAGTCAAGAAAATAATAAGCAAATGAAAATCAAAATGGAAAAGGCAAAATTAATAGGTTCAAGCGATGATTGGCCATTTAGCCATGTGTGCCAAAACAATTTTTCTTTCTTTACAATAGAAAATATAAACAGTTATGTCTCTACAAAAGTTATTAAACAACCATTACGAGCCTTAAGTCATGGATTACCCCCCCTCCCAGAAAAAATACAAAATGTTAAACATATAACTATTCAATAAACAACAAAACAATTTGACCTATATAGATAACTAAGACCAATATCTTTCAATAATGTTTGATATTTCGAACAATAACCCATTTTCTTTCAAAATGATATTATCTTTTTGAATAAAAATTCATTCTTCTTTCGGAAAGTTTGATTTTTTCAACTATAGTTCATCTTTTTTCAAGAAAGATACAATTTTTTTAACAATAAAAATTGTTTGGGGTTGGGGGAAAGAATTGATTTTTTTTTCTAACAATTTTGATATCTGCACCACTAGAATGCATTACTATAAAAATATACCAAGAGAGCACTTCAAAAAATACAAAGAGAATATAAAAAAATGTCATTATAATAAGCGTCTTCTAAGTTTTTTAACTTAGAAGACGCTGGCGTGAAGTGACCTCTAGCACACATTCAAGGGAAATCTAAATCCAACTAATTGATAAAAGAAAATGATCACTCTAGTTAAGAATCAAGAACTACAAGAGAAAAATGTCATACCTGAAATATATATAGTACGAGAAAAATGTCATACCTTAAAAGAGATTGTTGATGGGATGACAAAGGTAACTTATTAAATTTTATATGAAATTTGATCTAGTATTAATATCAATATGGTGTTAGCTATGGTAATTTTTATAAATATTGATAGGTCAATCATTAGGGTTGGTCGAGGTTGATCGGGAGGTTGATCATCATCGACTGAAGGTGATCAACGTTGACCGGTCAATATAAAAATCCATAAATGTATACATAGTACATTTTTATTCATAAGGGAGTATATTTATACTCTGCATACAAATATACAATTTTTTCGACTTTATAGTATATTTTTACTCATTTTTTATTCATAAATATTTTTCTAGGTTACATCTGTACATGCATATAGTAAAAAAAAATTTAAAAAAATTAAAGGAAAAAACGTTAGCACCTATTGATGTTAGCAGAATAGGAATAGAGGTGTGTAGGAACCAAGCTAGACCGAGCGGTTCACTTAGATAAGCTCAAGGAAGCTCGGCTCGGTCTTGGTAATTGAGCTTCGGTGGTTCGGCTGATAGCTCATAGATAATCCAGTGAGTAATGGGATGGCCGGGTTTCGATCAAAAGGGATTGGACTCATGCAACAACGAGCCCGGAACCAGTGAAGACCACCGAATAAATAGATTTGGACTACGAAGATGGCCCGGGAGGCGAAACTTCGTTGTGCAAAGTGAGGCGTCAGCTTCGGTCCTTGAGGAAGAAGGATCTGTTACGCAATAACGGATCAAAAGACCATTAAAGAGATAATTATGAGGTGTATTAAAGATCATAATTATCCAACACCTTAATGAGCCGAAACGGTCACTGTTCGATAGTAATTGGGGCAATCAAGGGCGCTGGCGAGATAGCAGTCCTTCTGCGCATAAAGGTAAAGCGTGGGAAACAAATCAGTAGGATTCGGTTTGATCATAGTCGCTTTATAGAATCTAAGCTAACTTTCGATAAAATTCGCGACGTCGTCGGGTGTTTACGTGGAGACGATGATCTTTGTTTTGTAGTCATTTGCATTTGGGACGAGGCGTATCAGCGCAACTTGTAAGGCGGTCATCGATCCGCTGTAAACCGGACCCGGTCGTAGCTTCGCCTTGAGTAGCCATTTCATTATTAAGAATTTATATATAATGATTTTCTTAGTAAAATCAGTTGGTGTATACTCGACCTTGTCAAATTATAGTTAATTATATTAATGATTAGTCTTGTAAATTAAAATTTATTTATTTTTAAACCGATTACATTGAGAGTTTGATCGAGGCATGGTTAGTGAGCTGGCTGGGGGCTGATCTCGAGAGTTTAACTCGGCTTCGATGAAGCTCGGTGGCTCGTTACCACATTTATAAATATTTAATTACAAACATTTTGTTATTATTTTTTATGATTTCAATTTATTATTATTATTTTATCATTAATATTTCTTTCATTAAAATTGATGATTTCACTTTCCAAGTTAAATGTTAATTAATTTTATTAATCGATTTATTAAACTCAATTTATGTTAATCAAATTGAATTTAAATTGTAAAATAAGTGAGCTAGCTCGGAGCTCGAGATCGACTCGACTCGATGAAACCTCGACACATTTAATGACCGAAACGAGCCCAAAAAACTTCAACTCGGGTTCGACTCATTTACAGCTCTATCGGTACATCTACCAATATTATTTTTTATTAAGGACATAGCAACCATTTGCTTCTTTGAGAGTAATAAACTATCTTTCCTGTGACAGTTGGAATCTGTTCAGACTTGGAAGCCTCATACTATTTTTATACATTACGATTAGGCCTAAAATTCGATGCTTGTAGTTGGAGGTTTGACGGACAATTTATGTGTTGCAGGCTTGCAGCTTCTTATCATATTATGAAACTGAAAATGTATTATTTAAGAACATTTTAAAATGTAGTTAGGCCCAATATTTAGTGCATTGCCTTGTTGGCTTGTTGCCTTATTCAAACCTCTATAGCGCATGGCATCTATGTAATTCAAAAAAATTAATGTACAATATGCCAACGTAGTTCATATTTACAAGGTTTCAACGTTGAAATGAGTCCTAAAAAATTCTGAGTAAACTGATATTCAGCTCTGCAAAATAGTCCCACTCTAATCGGCAAATAAAAGATTTGCCTAGTTCAAATCCTCACAAGAGTCGGTACTTTTTCATCCAACAAATGAATAATCAAACCATTCTTATCAATCATAAGAGGGAAGTTAGTTATTCCAAAGACACAAATAGTCATTGGCTCATTGCAAGTCAAGTTCAACCCACTGGAATGAAAACAGTCTCTGAGATCTATGATTAGTGAATATTTGTCATAGTTTTGAGGATGATTTTGGGTACTTTACTACTCATAATTTGATTGTTTTGGTTGTTTAATTATTGAATATTATATTATGTGATTAAAAGGTGTTTTTATTATTATTTGGAAAGATATCTTTAATTTAGAAAGGAAAATTTAAAAAAGAATTTGCTTGGTAAATTAAGTATAATTTTAGGAAAATTGGACAAAAATCGGATCGAGAATTGAGAAAATGTATAGGCATTCTGGCGCAATGAGAAAATAAAAGGCAGGAGTTAAGCACCAATTACTTATATAAATCAGTAGCAGCAGTATTCTTTTCTTTTCATACGAAAACTTTGGTAGTAACATTACTCTCTTTTATTTACATCGTTTAGATTGAGAGACGATTGATAATTATATCTGATGCTATTAAATCACTACAGTTAATTTGTCTTTCAATGTATTTATAGTTATTTCGGTGAGTAGTAGCTAAATTTATTATTCTTGGGGGTTTTGATGTAGCGCAGCCAGTGTATTTTTAATCCAGAATTTTGGGTTATTATAATTCTGGTAGTATTAATCGTTGAAACAGCAGTTTGATTGTTTAGAATGCAGTCGGTGCTTTTATATGAGAATTAAAGGTATTATCTGTTGCGGTCAGAAAGGAAGGCGTAATAGATGACGATTAGTTAAGCGAGTGGGTTGTTATACGGAAGTATCTGGCCATGAATTAGTTAATAGATTTAGATTTCTTGACTTGGTTTCAGCTAATTAATTTCACTAGTGAGATAGGGGGATTGATTAAAATAGAGGCAATTTCGGTGAACACGTGAATAGAAACGGTATCTCTGGAGCAAACGAGAAATTGAATGCTGAGTGTTGATAAATATATTATTTGGGTAGAGAAATACTTTACTGTTAGGTGAAGTTGACACCCTGGTAGTCCTTTATTCATAAGTTTATCCCTTTTAATTGCATTGCTAATTTAGAAGTTTATTTATTTTAGTCAATCGATCAAAATCACATACTTACTCAACAATTACGGTAACTTAAGTAATCTAGATTCTTGGGTGGATTCGGCCTTCTGCTTGGCTTATTTATCTTCTTCTGCGATTTGTGCTCTTTGCGAGAAATATAATTTGTTCCGTCAATCTACTTTAACAATTGTTTGAAACCTAATGGTCCCCACCCATTAATTGTCTGTTGGCCAATTTATTGTGAAGACAAAATCAGAATCAATTAGAAGTGGTCTAAGTGTAACAAAAAGGTTGTAGTTACTCAAAAGCTCAGTATAATTGCTTCTGTTTTAGCTAAATCTTCCTTTCTTGGCCTAATGTTTATACTTAGTACTTTTCATTTAGATAAAAAGATGTTGGATATAAAGATATTAGGCGTTGTGAATCACGAGAATTTATGCCGTTTGTGTGTCGATGAGAACTGCGCAAAGATGGGATCAAATAGCAAAGGATTTGAAAAATGATGCGATGCAGCATTCTTGAAATTGTGGAGAGTAACTTTATAAGTAAAGAACAAAGTAGCCTTAGTAGTATGATTGACGCATGCTAAAATGTATGCGTGCGCCCATGAGGGGAGTGCAAATCAGGGGTAAATGAGCTCGGAAGTAGCGAAGCCATGTGCGTGTGTAAACTGCGGACCTTGCGAATGCGGTCCAAAGGGGGAGGTCGTGCGGCCATTTTCTTCCGATGAGTTCGGTTTTACATTTACAAACTGAAAATGAAATTTGATTTGGCATTCAAATCAAATGGCGATTATACGTTTTATTTGCTCGTTAAGGGTGTTTAGTGCACGCCCAATGCGAAACGTTTTGGTTAGCGGCGGCCTACATGGCGAAGAAAATCCGTCGGCCACGACGAAAATCGTAAACAAAGCCTTGCGGTTCGCGAAAAAAAAAAAATCCGAGAACCATTAACTTTCATTGCTTTTACGTCAAGTGATACTCGTGAAGCGGTTAAATTCGTCGGTTCATAATCTTTAGTGAAGCCGTCATTGAGGTGATTTATCGCAGGAAGCGTACGTCTCTACATGCGTCATGCTTACCGAGGGAAAGAATTCGAATACGTTTAAGGAAAAGCGTTGTAAGCGTGACTCCATCGTTTCATTTCCGTTGTAATTGTTTGGCTCGCTTTGTAATCGTTTCATTTCGTATGAGTTTTTGTATTGTTTATTTCTGAGGATTTTGTTATATGATTCGTTTCCTACAGTAGTTCCATACAACTTAAAAGCGTGTTCGATCGGATACCACAGCAGCCTTTCTGGTGGAATCAGAATGTTGATACATCATGGTGAATCTGCGAGTGATGGTGGTACCGGTTGTGGTCGATTGGTATTTCGGATGGTGGTGTTGATTGTCAAGCTGTTCCGACCTTTGTCCCGAAGTGCTGCTTCCTCCACATGTTCTGATGCAGTTCTAGCGGTTGTTCAATTTGTTGCTACCTATTTGGTGGTGGTTCGAGAATTGTTTCCACCGGTACATGATTGTGCCTCCTCGACCTCCAAATGTTCCTGTGATGCAGAAAAATGATCAACCTAAGCCCCTGGTTTTTTCCGGACAGAATTTCAAAAGCTGGAGAGAACAAGTGATGTTCTATCTCACGACCTTGAAGCTTACCCGCAGTTCTTGGTTGAGGGAACCTCACCGGTTGAAGATGATGGTGTTTGGAGTTTTAGGCTGCGGTCGACTCTGGAGACACTCCACGATTATTTGATTGTAATTATTTGGTGACTTATTTAGCCGGATGATTTGTATAGCGTATATAAAACATACGCTACTAACGAGTGTTGGGGCAGCAGGTTCAAGTACAGGGAGACTCGAATGCGGGTTTCGAAAATTTATTGTGGGGAGATTTCTAGACTATAAAATGGTGGATGAAAATCGGTGGGCCGATCGGTTTCGAACTTGAAGTTGTCTTCCGCGAGCTTGAGTTGAAGGAATGGTCTTGAGCGAAATGTTGATGTTCTTTGCATTGTCAGTGCCACCGTGGATAGACGAGAACTATTTGAAGCCTGGCGAAAGGATATGGTATGTTACAATTATCTATTCGGCGAGAATAGAAAGAAGGGCAATAGGAATTTGGGATGGTATTGTTTATCTGACTCCTCTGCGGGGAGTCTAAGGTGAATGTTGGAATTTGGGTCTTTTTTAAATTAACTTTCAAAGGGAAGAAGAAGAATGATTTTGCACCTAAGGGAAACGATTCAAGAAAGCGGATTCGGCCTGAGGAATTCTTGAGGCTTTTTGATGGGGTGTGTTACGGTGTAATAAAGCGTGGTCGTAAGTCCATCGAGGTGTAAGCGGCGAGAGAAATAATGGGAAAAAAGATGGCGAATATGGTCACAAAAGAATCCCAGGAAGAGATCGAGCTTGTCGTTGTGATTTACGAGGTGAACTTTGTGAGCTTGAAGTGGTGGATCAGATACCGGTGCTCTTAGGCATGTTTGTTCGGTCGAAGATCGACTTTGCTACTGACGACTGCGAATGGTGAGAAGATGTACATGGCGAATAATGCAACCTCCAACATTGAGGGAGAAGGAACTGTGGTGCTGAAAATGACTTCGGGGAAGGAAGTCACATTGAAGAATGTTCTGTATGTCCCAGAACTTAGGAAGAGACAATGTAATGCGGTTTTTACTTAGCAAACATGGGTTTAAACTTGTAATTGAGTCTGATAAAGTTGTACTTTCTAAGTCGAGGCGTATTTTGTTGGAAAAGGCTATGTGTTAAATGAGTAACTTTCAAAATGAATGTAATGGTTACAAAAGCGAAGATGAATAAAAATAATATTGCACATGTTTGTGAGTACTCTAATTATGGCATAGTAAGGTTCGGTTATGTGAACTCTAATTCTTTGCGAAGAATGATCCAAGTTAAATCACATACTAATGAATTTGCTCGATAAGAATTACAAGTGTAAGCGTGTGTTGAAACAAAATCGGCGAGAGCAACATTTCCGACCGTAGTTAGAAATAATAAGCCTGCAAATGTACATTCCTGATGGCGTGCGTGATATGAGCCGATTGATCAAAGGTGAAATGAGTATTTTTATACTTTGTAGATGATAGTACAAAATTTTGCTATGTATACTTGATGAAAAGTAAAAATGAGGCAATCGATAAATTTGCACTTTATAAAGAAGAAGTTGAAAATCAACTTGAGAAAAAGATAAAAGTAGTACGAAGTGATAGAGGTGGTGAGTATGTCTCACCATTTGGTCAATTTTGTTCTGAGCGTGGTATTGTTCACGAAGTGACCCATATATTATTCTCCTCAATCGAGATAGGATTGCCGAAAGAAAAAAACCGTCATTGAAAGAGATGATGAATGCGCGGTGATAAGTTAGAACACACACCTCCCGAGGAATGTGAAGGTTAAGTGATGCTGACGACTAACTACCTCTTGAACAAAATTCCTCGTAAAATGAGGATAAAACCCATTTGAATTGTTCAAAGGTAGAGCACCAACCTACAAACATCTTCGAGTGTGGGGGTGTTTGGCGAAGAAGATAAGTATTACACTCCTCTTAAGCAGGAGTGACTATTGGTCTAAAGCGGTTGATCACGATCTTTATTGGATATGCTCAAAATAGTAATGCATGCTCGGTTTCTTGTTCATAAGAGTGACAATTCACGAGTGAACGAAACACAATATTAAGTCTCGGAATGTCACGTTCTTGAGCATGTCTTTCGATGAAATCTAGTAAGAAGGTCTTGGCATCTAAAAAGGACACGTAGACACGAGGTAGTGTCGATGCGAGACTATGGATAGTAGTAAAGGAAGTTGAGGAAGAAAGAACCTGAAGCGTAGTAAAAGAACGCGTGTCGAGAAGTCTTTTTAGTTCGATTTTTGTAGCATTATATGCTTGAGAGTGAACCTCGAACTTACCGAGAGAACATCAGTTCGATGGTCGACTTTGGAAGGAAGGCTATCACGAGAAGTGAGGTGTTGTTCAATTTTCTGAGAATCACACTTGGGAATTAATTGAATCTTCCGCCCGGGATGTAAAACTTTAAATCCAAATGAATTTTTTAAAGAGGAAAATGAAAATGGGGCGATAGATAAGTACAAAAAGTGAGCTAAGTCATTTTGTAGGAATAGACAAAAGAAGGACTAGACTGATGATACTTATTCTCCCGTGACAAGAGATAACAACATCCATTAGGATTATCACGGCAATTGCCTCAACTGCGCCCAATTTAGATGTACATCAAATGGATGTAAAAGCGACTTAAACGGAGAATTAGATGAAGAAATTTATGTAAGAACTAACTGAGGGGTTTTATAGTTCGAATAAGAGGAAAAATATGTCGACTTGTCAAATCTTTGTATAGGTTAAAACAAAGCGCCTAAACAATGGCACGAGAAGTTTGACAAGACATTACTTTCAGTGGATTTAAAATCAATGAGTGTGTGTGAAATTGTGTTTATGTAAATCCTTTAGAGAGGATATGTAATTTTGCCTTTGGCAACTGTGGATGACATGCTCGTGTTGGTAGCAATCAAAAGATGAGTCAATCCACCAAAGATATCTTTGAACTCCAAGTTTGACATGAAGGACATGGGACAAAGCCGAGGAATCTAATTTTGAGATCGTATTATCAGAGAACTCTGTGGTACAGTGTTAACCCAATCGCCTTATCGATAAAATTCTTGGGAAATTTGCCAAGATGATTTTGGAGAATGTCCAACTCACGGTGGATGAACATCGATACCTCGCGAAGAATAAAGGGAAAGTGTCTCGAGCTTGAGTATTACGAAGTTATTGGGAGATCATGTACGTGGAGTTGTACTAGACGGATATAGGCATTCGGTAAGAAAATTGAGTAGATATACGAGTAATCCGAGTAGCGATCATTGGGAAGCTATTGTGCGAGTACTTAAGTACTTGAGACATACTCGGAATTACGAGCTGCAGTATATGCGGTATCCGGCTGTACTTGAGGGGTACACGGATGCAAATTGGATCTCAGATACTGGTGATTCAATGGCTACTCGTGGATATGTATTCACTTTTAGGCCGATGCCGGTGTGTCGTGAAGTCCTGCAACGTTAATTGCGGATCACGATGAATTCGGGACCGTTTGCCTTAGACAAATTAGCCCAGGGAAGAAGCCCAGAATGGTTAAGAGCAATTTCTTGAGGATATTCGGAGTGGGAGAAAAGCCAGCGCTCCAATTTGCGTATATTGTGACAATGAGTCTGATTGGGAGACATGACACTTATATAATGGTAAGTCGAGACACATTAAATCGGCGACATAATACCGTCTTGATTATACAGTGAGTTATCAGCGGTGATCATGTAAGATCAAAGGATAACATAGCGGATCCGTTGACCAAGGGGGTTAAAGAAAGAAAGAACTAGTTGAAATTAAAACCGAAATGAATGGGATTGAAAACCCTTGAGAAAAAATACGAATGAGTGACAACCTACCTTTGTTGGTAGGAGATCAGATTCGGGTTCGAGGGACAAACAGCTCATCATGTATTAGTAGTGCGTAGAGTTTCACTTACATTCTAGATGAGAAATAGTGATACCAGGGGTAAGGTTAAGCTATGCTTTTAATGACTCTATGAGATACTGAAGGAGTAGCGCTGGTTACTCGAAAGAATATGAAGAGTCGCACATGTGAGCTAAAGTAAGGGGGCGGCTTTAGAAGAGAAATGCCGGAGGAGTGCGTTTGCTTGGCGGCCAGCCTCCTGAGAACCGGGCACGTGTCGAGGCTTTAACCGGACACAATAGTGAGAGCGTCTGAGTCGGATCGAGACTGTCAGTATCATTTCTGCAAAGCGGTGGTTCGAGACAAGCGTCTCTTATGTACATTTGGTGAATGTAAGCAATAATACGTAAAGGAAGGAAGGTTCCAAGGCCGTCAGCGCTTATCTATGCGAGAATGGGGCCGTTGTTGCTATCACCAATTATCGAGTCAAAATCTTTTCAAATTTGTATCATGTGGGCGATATTAGTTTTATTGATTTTGTTTGAATACAAATTTTGATTCATGTGGGGGATGTTGGATATAAAGAGAATATTAGAGCGTTGTAAATCCAAAATTTTCCTCTGCGTTTACATGTGTCCCGATGAGAACTGCGCAAAGATGGGATCGAACCATAAAGTTTGAAAAATGCGTGCGGTACCACGTGCTTGAGAGTGTGGGAGAGTGACACTTTATAATGTGATTGACTACTTATGCTAAAATGTACAGCGCCCGCGGGGAGTCTGAAATCGGTAAATGAGCTCGGAAATTGTGAAGCCAGGTGCGTGTGTGGGCCTAGCGGACACGAATGCCGGTTCGAAGGGGGGTTGTGGGAGCCAACTTTTGCTTCGGTCGGTTCCGTTTGCACATTTCAAACTTGAAATCGAAATTTGATTTGGCGTTCAAATCAAATGGCGATTCACATCGTTTATTTGCTTTCATTAAGAGTGTTTAGTGCACCTTAATGCAAGGAAGCGTTTTGGTTAGCGGCGGCCTCACATATTCTTTGAAGAAAATCCATCGGCCCAGCGACACGAAAATCATAAACAAAACCTGCAGTTCACGAAAAAAAAAAAATCCGAGGCTCCCGTCTGCTTTCATTGCTTTTACGTCGAGTGATACTTCGGCTAGAAGTAGGCGGTTAAATTCGTCGGTTCATAGTACTAGTAAACCCGATCGTGAGGTATTGAATTTTATCTGAGGCGTGCGTCTGTCGTCCTTAGCCTTAGGAAGGAGTCGAATACGCTTTTAAGGAAGCGTTATGTATTGACTCAATCTAGTTTCATTCGTTGTAATTGTTTGGTTAAGCTGTAATGATTTCATTCGTATGAGTTTTGTATTCTTTATTTGCAAGAGGATTTTGTTGTATAGTTCGTTTCTCTATTAGTTCCCTACGGTGATGTTGTAAGAATATTAGAGATGGAATCCAAATTTGCCTACCGTTTGTGTGTCGATGAGCTTGCGCAAAGATGGGATCAAACCATAAAGTTTGAAAATCGTGCGGTACGCGTGCTTGAGAGTGTGGGAGTGACGCTTTATAAGTAAGGCTCACAGTAGCCTTAGTAATGTGATTGACTCACATGCTAAAATGTCCAATGTGCAGCGCCGCAGAATCCGGGGTAAATGAGCTCGAAGTGGCGGCCATGTGCGTGTGTGCGACCTGCGGACACGAATCTTGATTCGAAAAGAAGTCGTGCGAGCCAACTTTTGCTTCAGTCGAGGATTGGTTTGCACATTTCAAACTTAAATCGAGAATTTGATTTGGCATTCAATCAAATGGCGATTATCGTTTTATTTGCTTTCGTTAAAGATTATTTAGTTTTGTAATGCGAGAGCGTTTGGTTAGCGGCGGCGCTACGTAATGTGAAGAAATCAGTAGTAACAACCTGAAATCAACAAAGCTGCGGTTCAAAAAAATAAAAATCCGGGGAAGGCTCACGTCTCTTTTCATTGCTTTTTACGTCAGAGTGATGCGCAAACTCGTGGCCCAGGATTTAGGTCGATCGGTTCATAGTGCTAGTGAAGCCGATGTTGAGGTGGTTTTATCTGGGAAGGCGTGCGTGCGTAGTCCGCTTAGCACCGGGGAAGAGGTCGAATGGTTTTAAGAGGAAAGCGTTATGCTTGATGACTCCATCTGGTTTCATTTGTTGTAATTGTTTGGCTCGACATGTCGTTCGTTTCGTATGAGTTTTTGTATTGTTTATTTGCAAGTTTTGTTGTATAGTTAATTTTACTGTTAGTTATACTGAAAGATGAATTCTCGATCCATCTCATTTATTTGGGAGATTTTTCCTTTTCTTAATTCCCAAAACTACGTCTTTTAGGATAATTAAGATTCAATACTACCTCTAGTGATTTCTTTAACTTTAAGAACATCAAACCCTATCAACTATATCAATAATGGAGAATATATGAGACTTACATTTTCAAGTGGAACAAAGTAAGCCTTTTCAATGTACTTGTCATCCTTTAACAGACCAAGAAGATCCATGGTTCGGCATGTTTGCTCCTGGAAGAATTTGAACTAGAAGAATGATGAAGTTGTTGATGATGCCTTTGGCATTATGTTTAGCCAAATTTTTCACCTTCCTTTTAACATAAAAATCAAGTATACTTCAGCATACACAGGCATCTAACCAACCTATGCAAATCCTTAGCAGGCTTTACCTCTGTGACAATAGCCAGGCAGTATGCCCATCAAGATGAATGCCATTTTATTTTTATGCTCTCACCAAATAGGCAATGCAGACATAAAACAAACTGTAATCACTGACCCTCACAGCAGAGGTCAGTTGAATTAAATTTTACAATGTAGTCATCGAACTATAGCAGTCCTAAATGATGGTGCTTTCTTATGCAGGTGAAACGTGCTACGATGTGCATTTAAAAGCTCCTACTTTTAATTGCAGTATTCAACTACAGACAGTTCCCAAAGGCTGAAAGGTAATGCAATGACATACACCAACACACTGAACCTTGAAAATGAACACATCAACTGCAGCACACTTTACATTAATGTTTAATCTATACTAGTGGATTAAGCCCCATCTGAAGACAGCCTAGAGGCTATGGTTATATAACATGGCCCATCATAACTTAACATAGAAAATCAACGAGTTGTGGGTGCTTATATTATTATGGTTTAATGAAGAATTTGAAACGAACCAACGCTATACAACGAGTTGGCCCGATTGCATAATTTAGTGAAAACCATTAAGCACATCTAATGGTTTCCACATATATCTTCCTGAAACCATTAGCCTATACAAGAGGTTTTGAATGGTTTGAGATGATTATATAGACATAATTTAGTGAAAACCATTAAGCACATCTAATGGTTTCCACATATATCTTTCTGCTGAAACAGTTATCTGAGGTTTTTTGAATGGTTTGAGATGATTATATAGGCATAATTTAGTGTAGGTATTTTTGTATGAATGATTTTACCATGTGCATATTGAAACCATTACCCAAACCATTAGGCATAATTTAGTACAAAATTACATAAATCATAGAAATTAATCCATGAAGCTATAAATTACTACCAAAACTACTTTAAGGAAGTAAATTAATGGAAACCGCATGAAATATTAATATCAATTGCAAAAATTAAGAAATAAAAAAAGATACTTGGTAGGAATTTTCCAATTAAAGAACAAAGAGAGAAATGGTTTTCTTTGCTAATTTTGTTTTTAATTATAGGATGACTTTGTGATTTATGCGGCTGTGGATGTATTAATGAATTTATTCGTTAATGGGTTGTAGGTTATGAGTTAGGTTGGACTTATCTTGCTTGGCGATTATAAGAGATGGCTTCACCAACGCCCATAACCGGACCCAAGTATGAGATCTTCCGACAAACAAATTATCTTTCGCTTTCGTTTTTTGCGTTTTGGTCGTTTGCGCATAGATTAATAAAAGAAAAGTAGTCGAAAAAAATGCATTAAAAATGTAATATGACAATCAATTGAAACAACAATATCATTCGTTGAGCATTAATTTAAAGAAAAAATGTAGTAAAAGAATGTAAAAATCTTATTTATCGAAGCTAAAATGACAACTATTTTTTAAATAATTTTTTTGATGCAAAAGCGATAATTAAAAAAATGGAAGGAGTATTGATTTGTTGTTAGCGATAATCCTTATAATTACAAGTTCTTTTAACAGTAATCATATAAATTTACACGTTGAGATAATCTGTGAAGCACTACATTGATCCGCAATCATAGTCTAATTAATATGAAGATGAATTGTGACTCTCTCTGCCTATACTGCCTGCCTGCTACTCACTCCTTCCTTTTTGGGCCTTTTAGTTGTCTTTTATTGTAGTGAAACATGATAATACATATGGTTCTTTTATGTATCCTATAATATAATAGTACTTTTTTTTTTTTTCTTGAATAAAGGAATAGATTACTCGATCCCCATTTTTCATATTAGTGTTGTAGAATATTAGTCTCGTCATGTCCATTTACAAGGTTTTCATTTTAATTACTTGACATTCTCCAAAAATGTTAATTAGAAAGAGTGATAGTAAAAATAACTATCACTAATTCAATATTTTAATATTAATACATCGCGTTAAACTCCTTCCATATTATTATTCATAGATCGTGCAAAAAAGAATCATAACGTTAGAAAGGGGTTTGATTTTATACTACATCAATGATAACCCGCAGTCCAATTTTGATGTTAAATTAAATTTTCATATATTAAAGTAAAGGGTGAAAATAAGAAATTAGAGTGTAAATGTGTAATTATCAATGTTTGAAAATAAAAATTCAAAATACGAATAAAAGAAAAAATTCTTAACATTTGTTGCTATCATAGACTTTAAAATAAGTACCTTAGCTTGAGGTTAAGAATATATTTAGAGATTTCCTACTTAAGTAGGCTAACTTAGTTATTTTCTTTCATTTAATAAATTTATTTAATAATTAAAAATAATAAATTAGATACTTTGACCCCAGATTTACGGAGGTGATTCTCGATCACAATCTCCCCAGAATAGCTTCATTTATGTCGATCTTCACGCCATCCACTAAATCTCGTTAAAGCAATCAAATCTCCCAAAAATCATTAATTCCTAAGCCACTTACAACGAGAGAAAACTGACATCGCCCTGCTTAAGCAATAACTCCCGCGATTGAGCACAATCAGCTTCTTGAAAAATGAGTAAGAACCGTTGGTATTCCATGAACAAGATGTTATGGAAGGTTATTAATTCGAGTTCAATTTGTTTTTCCTGAAATGCATTATTGTTAGGTCATTTATGATTTAATTGGGTAACTTTTCAATCTCTTACCAATTTATTTGATTTTGGTGTATTATTGTTGGATTGTATTATTGTTGAATTGGATTATTGTTGAATTGTATTATTGTTGATACAAATACCGAAATAAGACTTAGCATGGTAAGGGCATAAAAACATATCCATACAATAATTGTATGCAGGTATGAAGTTATCGATATAAAATGAGCATCGTCGAAATAAAATTAACGTGGTATGTGCATAAGTATAGCATGTCTGATAATTGTATTTGGATTATGAGAAGTGCTCATTGTTATTAAATGTACACTAGATAATGGTAGTACACAAATACCGAAATAAGGATCAACGTAGTATTAATTGCATGGCGATGCCCCACTAATAATTGTATACGGGTTATGAGAAGACACGAATATAAAATTTAATAATTTCGACGAGGTTATTATCTCAAACACGCCAACAACTAAAATACAATCTAACATAACAAAATTCGGAATAACAAAGTTGAGTATATAAAAGGCATACATTAAAATTAAAATAACCCGACAATGTATTTACGATAATAATAAAAAAACATCCGACGCCATAGATAGAAATAAAATCATACAACTGAGAAATTAGTATTAAAGTGCTCAAATATTTTTAAGATGTTCCGATTCACAGTTGTGCATATGCTTCCATATTAAGTGTCTCTTCTCCAACTCGGCCTTACTTTTACATAGATACAACGTTTTTGAATTCGTAACACAGCATAGAAATAGCCTACATAAAAAATAAAATGAGTTATCCATATTAAGAACAAATAACCCTATAAGGATAACTATAAAGAAATATTAGGCTAAGACGGTCCAAAAATAACATCGCTAATCAAATGAAACACAACGCGCATTGAAAGAACAACAAAATTGATTTAGTACATGAAATAGCAAAAAACTAAAAAAGCGGTGTGAATATGCCGCAGTGAACATACAAATATGTGAGACCCGATGAATTGCTTCCAATGATAGACTTATTTGACTCTTAAATTATAACAACAATGTGCTAGAACCTTCAATGCAAATTTTATATTGCAAAAGAACAAAAAAAAATATAAAGGAGGAAAAAGAATTGAAAACCAAATCGAATAAGTTAAAGAAATCTCAAATCAATGCATCGGTCGAATTCGATTATGTCAATCGGTCAAGTTTAGCAATTTAGAAATCAGTTCAAAAAAAAAAAAATGGTTTAGAATTTCAAATTGGGAGAATTAATTTAGAAAATTAAAATAGATTAAATTATCCAAACAAAAAATTCATAAAACAAGGACAAAAAAAAACTAAATCAGCTCCCAACAAAATTGCTCCATTATTTATTGTTGTAACCAATTTGATTCTTAAAGAATATATTAACTAATCAATTGTAATGCAAAGAAGAATTTTATTATTTATTAAAGTGCAATAAAGATCACTTGTGAGGGAGAAATTCCTCGATTAATGCGGGTTTTTATCAAATCGAAGAGGGTCGATTGTCGACCTATAGATCCACTAGCGTTCTTGTGAGTTGTGAGATGCTTGACTTGCTTGACTTGAGCTTGATCTTGATGGGCTTGGTATGAGCTCGGCTTGACTTTGAGCTTGGATTTGAGTTGGATTTGTGATAGAAGCTCTATGAAATTTGGATATATGTCTCTAGTCTTGATGGGATTGAGGCCCAGTCGGACTTGGATATGGTCGGGCAGGGGGCAATGGCGGCTCATTTCGTGTTGGCCGTGTTGGACTTGATCTTGGAGTGCTTTGGACTTGTCTCGGTATGTTAGACTAAGGATGAACTGCTATGGCTTGTGTTGCGGTGTGAGTCTGTAGCCACTACGGTGGGACTTAAGAGATGTTTCCCAGTGGGCTGGCAGACAAACTCTGCTTCTTGTGGGACTTGAAGTAGTTGTGCTCTTGTCTCTAGTGGAACTTTGTAGCTTGAGAGGCTACTTATCTTTAGTGGGACTTGATTTGGGATGGGCTAGAACAACCCCAAGGCTGTGTAGAGTGATAGCAAGCGAGAGTTATTGAAGAAGAAATGTATGCTTAACACCGCATGCTACAACTGACCTTAGCAATTTATTGCTAGAGAGTGGGACTTATTGAGATTTGGCCTCATTGGATTTGATTTAGGCTGAAGTAGCGTGCGGCTTAGCTTTTATCTTCTGGCTTGACGCCTTGTTTTGTTGATGAAGTGATGTCAGTATGAATGTTGAGTATGTCTTGTTGTGTATTTGATGATCGGCGGGGCCTTAGCGATGTGTTTCTATTACGGACTCTCGCTATAGGGGCCCGAATATTCAATGTATTTCTATATGGAACTTGATGAATTAAACACGAGGTTTTTCGAGTGCATGCGAATTTATGAATGTCAGTCTTTGAGCTTATTCTTGAATATTCGAAACTTCTTGAGAGATGCGTGGCCGGTGCTCGCCAGTTTTTGCTTGACTTGAAGAATTATTGCATTTGTGTAATAATTCCTGATTCAGCGCTATTTAGGACAACTTGGAGGTGTTTTCCGGCCACTACTTGGTGTTTAGCGAGGTAGTTCAAAAGATATAACTTAGAGAATTTCGGAGCGTCCTTTTTATTTTCTCGAGTGTTTTTTGTGTATTTTGAATAAGGAATTGGATGATAATTCGAATTAATTGATTTGGGTTTAATATTAACGAATTTATTACATGTTAAAACCCGTTTAACTTTCTCGATTTATTGAGAGAGCTACGTTTTTACGGTGTAGTACTTTAATTTTATTGATCCGAATTATTTGGATTTGGCAGGTCAATATCTTCAACATGAATTTATTACGTGTCGGATATTTTAAAATGATTATCCTTATTCCTGTGAATTTTTAGTGTCGTCTTAATTTAATCACATATTTTGAAATTTTCGGACCAATTTTGGGTCTACAAAATATTTAAGGTGTATTTTTCATGTAAAAATAAATAAATCATCCAGCGTGTATATGAAACTTCCGAACATAGCCATCGATAGGCTAGATTGTTTATTTCGTCTTTGATTACAGAAACTTTCTTATCAATGAGAGCAATTTGAGTAGAACTTTTAGAATTAATTGGCTCATGAGGTCCATATAAGGATAGGATGAATCAAAAATTAATTCCATCATCTTTAGCCCCGTTTTTGCATGCTTGCTTATTATCGAGGTAGTGTCTCCTACTCCTTTTTTTTGTTTGTTTATTCTTGCTTCTTGCTGACGTTATATGATCATATCCGTCATTAATGTGCTTTCTTTATATTTTGTAAATTTCTTGAGTTGAGTAGAGACATAAAGTTTCCACTTTTATGGGAGTTTGCTTAAGCTTTTTAAGGTAATACGCTTTTGACTTTTATGTATCTTTTGCTTTTTGATGAATCTTTTTGGTGATTACGGCATGCATTACTTAACTAGATGCTTAAATATTCCTTTGAAATACATAGCATAGATATTTTCTTGAGTTGCATGATTTTGGTTCGCCAAAATTTTTTGCTAATGAAGCGCCCATAACGTTTTCATTCTGAGTCTGTTTGAGCTACACTTATATTGTTAGAATCTAGTATGAATTAGATTTCATGATAAAAACCAATTCATATCGGATCCTCGAATGATGTATATTAATCTAAACACAAAAATACATGTATGAATACAAAAATTCTTACATTGCAACGGAAGGCGAATGAACCCGAAACCACAGCTTGACCCAGCGTGAATGCCCGTGATATGCTGCCAAAACTTGTTGACACGAAATGATGTCCTCACAGATTGCGCACCAAGAGGCTTAGACAATTACTTGAACTTGCTAGAGTTTGAAGATGAATAAAATTGGAAGAGAGAAAAACTCTTTGATTCTATAGGGAGAGGCGGTGATACAGAGAGAGGGGTTAAGGTTTTTTTATGATATGATAAAAAACCTAATCCCTTTCCTTAAATACCAAGTCCCAAATTCCACTCGTTAAGAAATCAGTTTAACTCGTTAACTTAATTATACGTTGTGGGATTAATTGAAATAATGAGTTACGAGTGAGTTTGTTCTATTTTAATTAATTTAACAGTCGATTCAAAATACTAACGAATCACTCTCGAATAACTTACCAAGTTATTCATCGATTTCAACTGCTGTAATTGATTAAACTTGCAAGTTTAAC
Source organism: Lithospermum erythrorhizon (assembly GCA_019722365.1). Classification (NCBI taxonomy): domain Eukaryota; kingdom Viridiplantae; phylum Streptophyta; class Magnoliopsida; order Boraginales; family Boraginaceae; genus Lithospermum; species Lithospermum erythrorhizon. The sequence continues at coordinate 37,439 of JADFUC010002099.1, forward strand.
CAATTGATATTCATCAATATATATTTTAACAAATATATGAATATTGAGGAATACATACCCCAATATATCTGATGCCGTTTAATTTCATTCATGATATTATTCGAACTATCGTTGTATGTGTGTGTGACATACAGGCTCGTATAATAGTAGAGTGGTATAATAATAATAATTGACCAATTACTATTATTATAACATAATTAATGGTAAGATCTAGCAATCACTTTCGCCAACGCAAATTATCATGAGAACCAGCTAGTAATATCTGATTACTAAGATGAACAAGTTACGGTAATCGTTGCAAATCGGTAAATGAATTGTCTACGGTATGCGCGAACATAATAAAAAGGGAATCAATTCGTTGATTTCCAACACTCGATTGCCCTTGGGCGATTACCTTACAATTCTTCATCCACTTAGATCTACAGTAAGTAGGCTAACCGTAAAGTGTGTGTGAAGCGCTTCCCACAAATTTCGCTTTACTCGGTATGAGGAAGCGAATAATCATTTATGGCGTCCATAAACCAATCGATTACTGTGTGTGAGAGGCCTAATATCTTCCTTGTATATCAGGGCGATAAATCCTCGATATGCTCGACATCTATCGATATACTTTCATGAGTGTGACCCCAGCATGCCGTTATAATCGGCAAGGCGGGAGCGTTTGGTCATAGTCAAAGTCTGAGCTTATATAACCGCAGATGGTTATATATCGTAGGTCTAAAATTGTCGAACCTAAAATTCTAAAAAATATCATAGAACAGATGCCTACACTCTTCTATGAATTCGTTTCGGTCGTACCGGCTCGGTCAAGGCAGCGATACATGGTATTGATCTGATCCTGCTTGAGGCTAACGTGATCGATCTTGATCATTAATCAAAACACCATGTTAGTCATATGATCTTTGTCACCCACAACTATCAACATCGACCCGAGGCCTTTGGCTATTCTATGTCTAGGCTTGAAGGTGTAATCGACAATTCATGTGCCTCTACAGAAAAACATATGCTAACTGAGGATCTAACTTTTCACTAAATCGAGGATCTGATACATGTATATTATATCTAAATTTAAACGTATAGGCAGAAGTAAACAAATATACTAGATATGAAGCAACAATATTAAAATGTTTGTTCACGTAACATAATAGATACATCGACTCCCCGGCAACTTCTTGCTTGAGCTGCTTGACAGCGTGTTTAGACACATGTTATTGCGTCTTTAAATGCTTTGCCTTCGTGGTTTGGTAAAATGGGTCGGCCGGATGGCCTCTGGTGCTACTTTGCATACTTTTAATATCACCTACATTAAGTATATCTCTAATTAGGTGATACTTTCGAATGCCGATGCTTGGTTGTGATGTGCTGGGATTCCTTAGACTAGTATCGCCCAGAGTATTGTCCTTAACTTGGCTATTGGTCACTCGTCTTGCGTCTTTTACACCAAGCTCGATCCACGAATTTCTTAATCAACATGCTTAACTTTGGCGGCTTGAATATTTGTGATATACTCGATTATGGTACAATCGCTTGTGATACTACTGCTTGGAACTCCTCGAGAATGCTAGCTCGCCCGTGAGACAAAAATCGTACCCGGACTAGGAATGATGTGATCTACACATCGGTTTAAAGCTGGCGTCGGTGTACCGGTGACTACTAACTTCATCATCTCCACCGTATACCCGAAAACATCTTTAGTTCTTCTACCGAGATGCCCAGATGCACGCCCCGGCTTCAAAATGTGTTTATATAAAAACTTATATATAAATATAATTGAAATTATACAACTTAAACATGCTCATGATGCCCTTTGTTGAAAATTACGCTGACTTGTTCATAACAAAATAAACATATGCAACTTTGATCGAATAAATGTATAATAGCAATTACGAAAAAAGATATACAATGCAATTCATACACGTATGAATACGAGAGTACTAAACGCGGCGAGAATGATGAACTTTCAATCTCGAATCCTCTGTTAAATCCTTCAGCACCTCAAGTGAAATGCCTGCAGTTAGTCCACACCAAGAGCGGTTGAATCACGCGATTAGATTTGCTAGAATCTACGAGTGATTGGACAAGAATTTGAGTCAAAACTTGACTCAAAACTAGAGAGAATATAGAGGGGGGAGGAGGAGGGGGCGGCGGCCTTTTGGTGGAGGAGAGGATGAAATGAAAAATCCTTAGGTTTTTAAGTTTGTCTTTCTTCTAGTCCCTTTTGGTTTTAGGTCGAATAGCTTGACTCGTTTGATAAATAGTTAAGCTTCGTTAAGCGGATTAACTAACTTATTACTAAGCAGTGATAGCTTGGCATGTTACTAATATAAGACACCCACTGGATTAGCGTCAATTGAAATAGATATTTAATTTATTCGGTTTTGTCCAATTTGTATTTTACATTATCAATGTAAAAATCTCTATTGGGTATCTCGTTGATTTCAATCAACACCAAATTTAACAATCCCGATTTAATTCCGTACATGGAATATAACTCAATGTCATTGTATGTGTGTGGGCTTCTGGGCTCAGATAATATTAGTAGTATAATAATACAATTGACGATTATGATTATTATATCGGTTATGCATGAGATCTAACTGTCGGCATAACCACGATATTATCGTGAGTTCGTTATAGTAATTTAGAATGAATATTTATTAGGCAACTTAGTTTGAGCCAATCTCGTTTTAACTAAAACTAGTAATGAATTGTTACAACAATTTTCTTAACGGGCATAATTATAGAAATCAAAATACTCTGATTTCCAACAAGGGCGTCCTCATTCTTTTTATTGATCCGTACTTTCGTGGAATCATTCTATTTATGCTTTTTTAGTCACTTGTCTCGGTCTGATCACAGTGCGAGGATGTTGTGAGTAAGAGGGGATGTCGCTAGCATTGCTTCGACCTACCGATTGGGATTGTCTTTGACTCTATGCCCCTTCTTGCTTTGGCTTTGATAGTGTGGGTAATGTATGAGTTGATGATGGACGTCCTTCTCCTAATATTTACTCTGCTTTGATGTTGATCTTTTCATATAGCACATTGAAGGAGGGTGGGCCCACTTTTGGAGGGCAATGTGATCGCGAGTTGGTCTTCGGCTCCCTCTTGAAGTATAGTATGCGTCGCGCTGATACTTGTATCTCTAATTTGATTTGCTTTTCTTTTATTCTCTTAGTGTTGGATTTGATGCTTACTATCCTGCTTGACTATTGCGTCCTCTTGATCGCCTCCTTTGTGATGGTTTAGGAGACAAAGAGTTTTTGTTAGGTTATGGCTGAGCACAGTGTTCCCAGCGCTACGTGCCCCCCACCAAATGCGTTCCTTGAGGATCAAGTCAGACGTAGTTCACTTTGATGGATAGTTTAGACTTGTGTCCGAGATTTTATTAGATATTTTATGCTCTTACCCATGAGTTGTTAGAACAACATACTCGACCATAGGGTATTAGGCCTTTATGCTCTTTAGGAAGTTGATGGTACTTTATCTGCTACCATGGAGGCGTTATGTAACAACCCGCCCAGTCGGCCATACGAGGTTAGAATCGTCGAGAAGTCGGGACACAGTCGCTTGAAATCGATGGATGACTCAAATTTAAAAGACCCTTTATCTTAAATAAACCAATAAAACAAGATACATCGAAAGAGCGGTTATAAAGAAATCCATCGTGAGTATTTCCTAATCACGAAAACAACAAATACAACAATCTTCCAAAGTACAAAATGTCAACGATATTTGATGCGAAATCTCATAAAATCTTAAATTTGACTGATACATGGAACAATTACATATCACATCCCAATGTGGCGTTCTTGATGTGTATTAGTTGACTATACAATCATGGCTTGGTGACCTCGAGGAGAATATGTAATCTTATATTATTAGATGAATCCTAATTTAAATACAATGCATCTACTTCTTTAATCATTTTAAAGGAGAATATTAAATGTTAAGCAAACCCCGACTCTCGTCGTTGAACTATTCAAATGTACTTATTGTATTTCTAAATCTGACGATAAATTAGTAAACATATACATTTCGTCCTTTACTAATGCACTAATAATAATGTGAGAATTAACATATTTATTTATTGACCTCGTAGATCTTATTTATGACTCACAATAAATCATTTTATTCTAAACATTTAATTTTAACTAATGATTGTTCCATTATGAATTCTAAGTATTATTCATTAATCATATACTCTAAATATATGATTCCAAAATTCATCTTTATGACGCTTTTTATTTGACGATTGCTCTTTTATAATTACATCATTGCCTTAGAAGATTTTAGATTTCAAGTCTCTTACTTGAATTCTTCTGACATACACGTTATGATACTTTGTTGTGAGACCAACCAAATGGAGATTTAATATGGTTTTGCTTAATTTTCATATAGAGACTAATAGTCAATTGGCTTGAATTAATCTTAAAACATAAAAATCATTTATTTTTCAAGAAAACATAAATAATAGCGAGGATTCTTAATCAAAAGCGAGGAAGTTAACTCGACAATTGGTTAAAAAACATTTGGCTAAAGCGAAGCGATAAAATTGGGTCTTCGCAGCCGGATGTAGCGTTCCTTATCCGTGTCCACTCATCTGGTGATCTTACATTATGATTATCGCGCGTTTCGAGAAAATGTGAGTACTACATGCACAATGTCCATGGCGTTGATGTATCAAAAGTGAAAGTAATATCACAATTCGTGACATGATGGTACCTCGTCTTGAATGCGTGATTAAATCATGTCATGCTAGATGGAAAGGTCCTATTGGCAAACTTCTTTCGATGACCAAAGTGGTTACTTTAACCGTCCTTGTCATACATCTTCCTCTTTCCACTGTTCATTCCCTTGTAGTTTGTAACCAAAACTGTAGGGATGAAACATTTAGGAAATTCTCCTTATCCTTAGAGATCATCTCATGAAGAAAGCCAAAGCTTTCTTCGTTTCTCATTCATTGTACCTAATAATGAAATTAGATACCTTGTTGGGGTAAATAATCGTGATGATGTTTAAGCTCAATTCCGGAGATATTGGCATTCTAAATTGCGGATAACTTTCGATCAATCGTTATCTCTAGAACATGATTCTCTCCCGACCTTCGAGTTGATCGGCGATGTGCAAACATTTTACTCTTAACCGCTTTTCAGCAATTTTTCTGAAGGAGGGAGTCTCGGATGAGCATAAACGATTATGATTTGACATCTGATTCTTAACCTTGGGTGATCAATTTCCCATAGTGGACAACATAAGACACTTGACTTCTCTGAGGAATACAACAAATGCTCATCGTATCGAAGTCGCGCTCCAAGCGGTCGGATCCTTTGGAGTACTTGGGGCTCGTCGGTGTATTACGTACCAATGTGCTCGTAGCTTGAGCACTAATAGTGAACATATATCTTTTTAAATTCGGTGAAAAGCACTTGTAGGGAAAAGAATTCATAATTGACTCGGCGGGGAAAATACATAAAGAACAACTTACTCATATGTCGTATAATATTCTACAAGCAGGATAATAGAACAAATATACTGGGTGTTTCTGATCCCGCGCTAAACACGCAAAAGTATATAGGCGATATAACATAAACCGGAGCGGTATGCTATGATATTCGACTTAAGTTATACAAGCAAATTGTACAATCACGCTAATTATGACCATCGCCAACTCTTAAGCGTTAATAAAATTTCAATTTAGACAGCATAATTAATAACCTCTTATGTCAGCGGACCGCGATACCCGACATTGGAAATCCGTTACTTGAACCGATTATCACGGGTACAAATTCGAGAATAAAAGCGTGAAATGCGAGTTCTTGAATGAGTAACTTATACTATTCCATCGGATGGCATCCCAAGGCAGTAGCATAAGTGACTCTAACCCGGCTTTATATTATGGTATGACGTTAAGCGCTTATTTGTCGGTGGAATTGGTTATATTTTATTAACTCATACAATCATGTCAAACATATCAATCAAACAAGCAAAATATATACTCATGAATCATAAGAAAAATATAACACATTACTGGAAATCATGATATAAATATTAGTGGAAAATATTTCTAAACTATATTTCAGTTTCACAAATTATTTTCCTGTTGACCTATCCTCTAAGGTGGATCAATATCTAATAATTAATTATAACTATATGCGATTGATTATCCCGAGTTTGTCGCATTTCTATAAATAAAAAATTGGTACACCTTATGTAGATTAATTTATCTAGGCCATCTTTATCATATAACATAATATTATATCATAAAGTTAAAGTAGCGTCCATCGGATATAACGTATTATATCATCGTGATAAATAGTCGATATTACGCTTTAACATCATGCGTGGATGAAGCATGAAATGAAACACGCATATTGCATACCAAGAATAATCATCGAATGAAATAAATTATTTAATTTCTCACAAGTATTATGTATTTCTTAATCTAATTCTAATTTTTATTTGATATTTTATATTAGTAAGGTATTTTTAATGCATAATATTAACAAGCGTCAAATTAATATCTTATATTAAAATGTGTTATTAGTATCTTATATTAGTAACGTGTTTATTTAATAATTAATATAGTATATGTCATTAATATATAATATTACAAACATGTTAAGTTAATATAAAATAGCAATATTTTCTAAAAATATTATTTCACACGCATGATGATTAATTCGAGAATTATGTTATAATTTGAAACTCTAACTATCTAATAATCATAGGTCTCAAAATTAATTAAATTAATTTCGAAATATTATAATTAAACCTAATCAAAATTAGAATTTAATTAATTCAATCCATTGGTTTCAATTTAATTCTAATAAATAATTGAATTTAATCTAATCTTATTAGAACTAATTTTAATGTGGTTAAAATAAATTGATTAAAATAATTTTCAACAAGAAATTAAATTAATATAATTTAATTTATTTTTTAATAAATCAATTCTAACAAAAATTATCATGAATTGAGTGTGGATCGAATCATAACTAAATTGACCTAATTGTCGAGCACAGCGAGATGGACCCGGCCCTATGGCCAGGCGGCGGACGACCCGTCAGGCCCAGGCGAGGAGGCCCAGCGTCAGCGATGAAGCCATTGCAGACAGATGCCCAATAACGCGCCAAATGACGTTACGTAACGACCCGCTGGTCGGCCATGCTGAGGTTAAGGTCAATATTACTGTCTGCTTGAGTCGTAGGTCGATGGATCTGACATAAAAATTGCATTTGATATTAATAATAAATACTCTTTTAGTCCGTGGCGGGTGGGTATGGTCCGAAATAACGTATCAACCCAACGAGCTTGCTCACATCCATACGAAATATACAACCAACCAAACACAACGAATGTCCATGAATATCATAATAATAATATGGTCACCTTGCGACCACAGTAATATCTGACATAAAACTCTTGTATACATAACAAGAGGAAAATATATTAGAAAAACTGGCGAGACTCCACATGCCTTGCTTCTGATCTTAATCCATGACTGTCAGCGTCGGTCCTCAGCGACCTCGTGATCAACTCAGAAACACAGGCTTAAAAGCATGCCCAAAGAAAGAATAAGGAAGTAGGCAGCGAAGCTTAGTGAATACAAATACCACAAATGGTATCGACCACATATAATAATAATTTATATATATAAAATCATATACATATCGATAAACAAACTGTTTCACTTAGCCATCAATGCTCGCACAATCAAATATTCATTCAAATGAGCAACACAAGCGATAAAGGATTAGTCACAGCAAAATGTACCGTAAACCTCAAAATGCATCCCAGAAACAAATCGCGTCATGGGTATACAGCTAGCGTCACATGTATATATACATCGCGATCCTCCGACTAGACTCGCTCAATATGCATATCACACCAAACCTCGAATCACCACGGGCTCTTCAACGCCATATCGCGCGAAGCCTCACGTCGAGGCTACTCGCTTGCCAATGTATATATACGCATGTCATTCACTTTAATCAGCACGCAAAAGATACAGCGCGCTGACCACGTACAACGATACACAATCGCGCGTAAGCACTATCACATACAACACATGTGGTATAATGCAACAATGACCACAATCTCATAACATCGGTCACCGGTAACAACGATCTAAAGCAACATCGATATACATACCCAGTATAGTCTAAAGCTAACAAATACATCTTGAAAATATAATCATAATATATGAAGGTTCCGTCGTGAGATTTGTGCTACTTCAGTCAAAGCAACTAGAATATCTCTAGGTACATACTAGGTCCGGGCTCAACTCCTATCCAAGAAATTATACTCCCGGCGAAAATTTCTTCTTTCGTTTTATAACTTCGATTATTTCGAACTTCGAAGATCGTTTATGTAGAATATCGTTCTCCCATCGTTCTCTCTTCGAGGTTAAAGGTATGAAAGTTCAAGTCTTTTGAGAGATTTCTTGGGTTTTGACATGGTTGACTTTTCCATAATTGATTTTATGATGAATCTTAGTTGGTTATGGGATCTATGATGTATATAAGTGATTAATTCATGACTTAGAAGTCGTTTGAGCGTTATGGGTGGGTTGACTTTTAGGTTTTTAGGTTGACTTTTTTGGATTGATATTTTCTAAGACTTTAAATGTGTAGGAGGTTATGTTGGGACACTATTATAGTTATTGTGATATTAAATTGGTGATTAAAAATTGATTAAGGAGTTATGTTGAAAAGTGTTAATTCGAGTTGAGTCATAATTGATATTTGAGTATCGGTTGTTAATTATGGTTCTTTGATTAACTAAAATGACTTATAAGTTGATTTGTAATGATTAAGTAATAAGATGGAGATACTGTGAGAGGGATCCCGATTAGGGTGTGTCCGATGGGATTATAATTCGATAGTTGTCCGTCGTGTTAGACTATTTAGAGATAGTTTCCCAAAGAATTGGTTATGTATCTTATAGAGTGCCGGTACAGTAGTAGATCTTGATTATACTTTCTGGGTGTTCTGTTAGGCATTGATCGTGGAAAGGGGCAGTTACAGTGATTGTGTCCGCGAAGGTCTTTGTGGTAGCTAGCAGAGGTGAGTATACTTATACCATGGGTGTTCTTTCACGTATTCATTTTTAAGTGTGTGTGAACATGTTATTGTGTTATGATTACGTGAGAATGATATACAAGTAATTGTTGTATGATTATGTGTGATTCATTTGTGTGAGCCGTGATATAATTATGTGATTATATTACTGGCGTTGAAGATTGCTGAGGTAAATAGCTTGAACTCCCACGACTTATATTATTTCGATTTATGTGGCACTTGTCGTAACATGATTTATGTGGCCTTATCGGCGGTGTGTTGACTTACGATTGTGAGATGTTTAGGCGTACTTGGATTTTGTTTGGGAGTAGAGTAGTTGGTTATTGAGAGAGGTGATGGTTAGAGTTATGTATGACTTGGTGAGCAGTATCGAGGATTTGATCATGTTGGGATGATTAGGGGTTAGGTGACTACTCGCTAACTGCGGGATATCTGCGACAATATTGGCCTTATACTTTGTGTATAAGTGCGGTTTTGGCCTTATCTTTGCGGTATAAGTCGCGGGGTGATTATTGATCGTCCGTTCTGCCAGTGAGCAGTTGATATGCGGCGTTAGAGGTTGGTATCTTGGTGGGGATATGAGAGATAGGAGGTTTGATGACTATAGTTTTAGTCGTAGTTGAGTCTATTGATTTCTTTCTAAATTGTGTGCTTCTTTGAAACCTTACATTATATCTTCATGTATTATGTACGAGACTTCTGTGGAAATCGTGTTGTATGACCTTTTTAGGTAGTCTGGATATATGTATTTTTATTAAATTGTTTGACTATTATATTTGATTGACTGCGTTCCGTATGGTAAGTTCACCACTTGTATTAGTAAATTTCACTAGGTTCGCGAACTACGCCCATTCGCATTGGGCGGCATTCATTTGTGCTAGGTTGGCCAATTTGCAGTTGAGCTGAAAGCATTTGAGAGTTTTGTTCAGTGGTAGGTGGCGTCGGGTGGCGGAGGATCTGTGATCCCCGATTTTGATGTGTTGTCAAGCTGTTTTGATTGTTGTATTCCCTTTTGAAACTTTAGCACTTTTAATTTGTTATGCCGTTGTATTCGGATCTGATATATATGTCATCTTTTGTAACTTTTACCCGGCATTACTTTTATTTTAGGATATATTTGTGTATATATATTTGGGTTAGTCGTTCAAATTGCTCGGTGATGGATTATAAATTTTAAAAGCTGTTTTGATTAGGAAAGCTTGGTGATCACATTTTTTGGATGAAACAAATTGTGTTTTAAATTGAGTCGTCAATCGGTTTAGTGACTACGGTGTTCGGGATTTTAATGACTCTCGGCTTCAGGCGGCCGACACAGGGGTGGAGCCTACGTCCCCCGCCCACTTTTTGTCATTGATTTTGTAGCCGGTTGCACGAGAGAGCTAATGGTAAAAAATAATTGGGTATTTACATAAAATTGTTCTTTATTCCACGAGAATCCTCACGAAGTGAACTTAAACCATTTAAACTAGGAAGTGGGCCAATAATATTATTAATTTATTATTCATCACCTCAAAAACCTCCAAAGCTGTAAGAATTGATATTGAACTAGGAAAATCCACCAAAGAGACTTTAGCTACCAATTTGAATTCTTGTGACTTTATTTTGAAAACTGCATTGAATTCCAGGCCATTTGCAGGGACCCGATTTGGGTCGGCCAATCAAAGGAATTACAGGAGGTTTAATGCTTTCTTGAGTTGAAAATTTTGGTGGATTTAACTTTTATCTCAATCTCCTTCAACTAATATCACCACGATTGTTGTTCGTGACACTTTGTTACAACATGGGAATTGTAATTTGATTTTGCCATCAATCAAGAATATATATTGATGTGGTGGGGCCGGTGGGGAAAGGGGTATGGGAGGGCGTGGGTAGGGGCGGAGGGTTGTAGTGGGGGTAGTGGAGAGGGGTTATGTGGGTGGTTGAGGGGGCGTGGTGGGGAGGCGTTGGGAGGGTAGGGGGTAGAGGGGGTAAGGTGGGGGAATTTGGGGGTGGGGAAGGGGGGTGAAGGTGGGCGGGTAGTTAAGTGGGGGAGTAGGGTAGGGGTGGTGGTGGGGGCGTGTGGCGGTAAGGGGTAGGGGTGGGGTGTGGTGAAAGGAAAGGGTGGGGTATGTTGAAGAGAGCAAAGTATGGGGGTTTATTTTAATTATGTAAAAATATTTAAAACATGGCCCTTATAAATTGAATCACTTTTATCTTGGTGTCGTGTTGGAGACAAAATAGTCGCATTTTAATATATAGGGGTAATATGGCCATTTATTGTTAAATGCATTTGTGGTATAATGTAGGGATAAAGTAGTCATTTCACTGTGTATTTTAGGGATAATATAGTCATCGTACTATGTATTTTTAGTGGAAAATTAGGTCTAGGGGTGTGTCCAGACAAGAGAAAGGAGTACAAGGACTGCCGGACCGAGATGAATAAGTTCGGGGGCCAGCGTAAAAATATTACTGCTTGATAGTTTAGGGGCTGTCGACGATAAGCCTTATTATTATTACTACAATTATGATTATTATTATTATTACTATTATTATTATAACAAATTTATACTTTAGTATTTATGTAGACATATTTATTCTACTTATGCTATTTACTATTTAATTAATAATATTTATTATTTATTTATCTATTTTAGTATTATTTATTTAATACTCCCTCCATTCCTAAAAGATTGTTCATTTTTTACCTTTTTATGGTTTTAATTTTTAAAACCTTAAATATGTTTGTTTGTGTTGTATCATATTTGATAAAAAAAAACACATCAATGAAAAGAATTTGAAATGTATTTTTCATTATGATAGTTTTCGTCAAGTATTATATAATATAAACGAAAATATTTACACTCTCAAAGTTTAAAATTGCAACTACCAAAAAGTGGTAGGACAATGCTTTAGGGAAATGGAGAAAGGAAGCTATGATAAATGTATATAAATGAAATAAGGTAGGGCAAATGTTATTGACTCGGTTATGTCTTTTGCTTTGAAATGTTATCAAACAACTTAATATATTTAGTATTCAGATTCAGTTATAATTCAGTTTGAGTCATTCACTCAATGACTTATAGTGTTGTTAACGAGCCGGGTACGAGCGGGTACCGGGTTAGCCGGCCGGGTTTCTGCTGCAGGCAGTAATTACCGTGCTTTCGAGTGTGAGTAAAATTACTCAGTGTCATTTGGATTAACCTTCGGCCGGAGTATCGAGCCGGGCTTTGTTAGCGGGTAGCGGCGGAGTACACAGTTACCGGTCCTTTTGCTAGAATCGAGCATTTTTTTGAGGTACATACAATATATAATATTTAATTTTATACAATATATATAATATTTTAAGAATTTTGTTTATGCTTTTTGTATTTGAATTTCATGAAATTAGTATTATTTTATTTACATAATATATAATATTTTATTTTATTTTTAATCGAATAATATCAGAAGCGAATTGCCGAGTTGCTCGATAAGCCATTCAGTAAAAAAAATTACTCAGTATCGCTTCGATTAAGATTCGGCGGGTTTCGAGCGGATTTTCGAGCAGATAGCGAGGTACCGGATTACAGTCCATTAAGCGTATTTAATCACTTATAATCAGAATTCAAAGACAGAACGTAATGATATGGGTTAAAATAGTCAACAATGGGAAGGGGTTGAAGACATATTTATTCAGTTGGCGAGTTGTACGGATATGGGCGATCCCGGCCCTTGCAGCGCTAGATCGTGCAGTTGTCTACAGTTGTCATAGGACACTGTCCACGCGCACATAGTGCTCCACCTTAAGTCCAGTACATGCCTTGTACCATGCCTATAAATACCGGTACTATTTCACCAGTAAAGGTTCTCTAAAATTCCCTCTCCTAGTACTATTTACTCTATTCGAGATATTCTTAGCTTAGCGTCAAAATGTTTGTGGTCGATCACGGAGCCGCACTTTTCGGATCTAAGCGGGCCCATAGAGATTTCCCGTTCGCTAAAGGAAAAGCCATGGCGAACCAGCCGAGCCAGACCAAGGGGGTTTTAGCGACCCGTTACTGGCGAAGGATTTCAAGCCGCTTGGCTTAACTGATGATGACCGTTCACGAAGGATTTCAATTTAGGAAGGGATAGACTTCGTTCCACGAAGAGCGAGATAGGCTTGAAGAAAGGCAAGCTCATGCGAGAACAAGAAGAACATAGGGCACGAAAATTATATCAGCCTTTAATGACCGTCCGTATACTCCCGACTTATAGTCAGCGGTATACCTCCTCCATGCTTCCAGAGTATGGTCATGCAAGGACAACTTCTTATAGGCCATCAGTGGTAAACCAAGCGGTTCGCCCCGGCGAGATATCAATGGCGACATTACAAGAACTTATCGCGACTCAGAAAGAGGAATTTGATGATTTTCTTAGACGGTCTTGCTTTCTCGCTTTACTAGGAAGAAAAGCAGGTATTGTGCCTAGCGGTAATGCCGTTTCTTGCTCGATTAAATCTGATACATACTAACAGGGTTCATCCTACCTCAATTCACACAATAAAGTGGTATTGTGCCCCAGCGATAATGCCATTATTGCTCGGTCATCTGTCTATACCCTTGAAGCGCTTGAAAGAGATTTTTTTGCCCCGAATGACTGGCCAATGAATGATATGGACATATATGCAAAGCCATTTCCAAATAGTCGCTGGGAGGCTGTGGGTGGTATATGGAATTGCCGGCCGAACTCGGTGATTCATATGCGATTACAACGGATGCTTTCATTATCAGTATAAGCGCGTCCATTCTGAGCAAAGCGAGATGAAAGAGCTTTAATGGATTTTGCAACAAGGGCAGCGCGAGTCGCTCGAAAGTTTTCATGAAGCGTCTGAAAGGCCCATTACAGGAACAATATACTCAGTATCGATAACAAGATTGCTTATATGGAATTTTACCGTGTCCTATATTATGGCAAATTGAAGAAGGCGCTGGTATTAGATACCCCCTAACAAAGGACGAGTTGACCAAAGTGGTCAATAAACATATTGATTTGGAAAATTTACAAAGGAAGGAAGGTCCCTCACCTTCGTGAGAAATTGAATAGAAGGGATCCCCAAGGCCTGTTGAAAAAAACACAAATATGGGATAGACTACGTGATAGGGGGCAAAACTTTAGAAAAACCCCAATTAGCCGGTTTTGCTATGCTCGGTGTAGTTAGCGCGGCTGGTGGGCAATCCGCTAAAATTAAAACATCTTTGAGATTTATTGCCGGATGGCGAATTAAAGATTGTTGTCAAAACTACCTCGTATGAGAGGATAGGAATAGAGACAAATACATGTATTATGAATACCATAGAGAATATGGTCATGACACGGATGAGTGTTGCATGTTAAAGATTGAAATGGAGAAGTTGATTAAAAGGGTACACTTGAAGGAGTATGTGGACACAAGGGGCAGACCGAAGGCTGGCCCAACAAGTCCACCAAGGAAAAATAGAAATTACCCACAAAGGCATGATGCAAGTCTACCCCTTGAGGAAAATAGGAATAGGCGCGACCCATCGCCTCATTGGCTGGTCGCATTGACACCATTTCAGGAGGGCGTGCAGGAGGCGGTGACTCGAGGAATTCTAGAAAAAATTATGCTAGAAGAGAAGTATATTCCTCATCATCCTCTACAATATGTATTGAAGCTATTTCTTATTCGCATGCTAAACTGCAAGGTCTCGAAAGAGCGAGGAAATGTAACCACCTCTAGAAATGGAACCACTTTGGGGAAATATGTGGTAATCAAAAGAAAGCCAGAATGTGTTATCAAACATCGGTTCCACCTTTGGAAAGGGAACCAGAAAGAGCGAGGAAACGCGGTCAAGAAAATCATCCTGAGGTTGTTATGATCATAAGAGGCAAGGCCCTAAAAGAAAGTGACAATTCTCCCAAGGAGTAAGAGAACCTCAAGAGACCATTTCATCATGAGGAGATTGTCAAGGTTCCGTTCGTTGAAGTAGAACTAGAGAAAACATTCCGCATGGGGACAATGTTGGAAGAGAATCATAAAGAAAGTCTGATTCGCTTGATTAAGGAATATAAATATATATTTGCTTGGGGGCCAGAAGATATGCTTACCATAGACACATCAATCGTACTGCACAAGCAGCACGTCGACTCTATGTACTTACCTGTAAAGCAATAGAAGCGAACGTTCAATGTTGAGAAAAATCAAGCAGTCATAATAGAAGTTGATTTGTTATTGAAAGCAAACGCTATTCGCAAGCTCCAGTTTCCAGAATGGATTGCAAATGTCATGTTGGTAAAAATGGATCGCAATGATGAGAAGAATCAAATTAAAATGTACCCTGAGGATGAAGAGAAAACTGCTTTTATAACGGAGTATGGACTGTATTGTTGGAAGGTAATGCCCTTTGGTTTGAAGAATGCAGGGGCCACTTACCAAAGAATGGTTAACTCCATATTTGCCACCCAGATTGGGCAAAATATGGAGATATATGTTGATGACATGTTGGTGAAAAGTAAGGTCCGAGCTGACCATTTGAAGAATTTGAGGGAAACATTTGACCAGTTGAGGAAGAGCAAGCTCAGAATTAACCCAGGGAAGTGCTCATTCGGGATAACCTCAGAAAAGTTCCTAGGTTAGATGATCAGCGAACTAGGGATTGAACCAAATCATGATAAGATTAAGGAAATACTTGACATGCAACCCCCTCATGAGTATAAGGATATTCAAAAACTCACAGGGTGCCTTGCAGCCTTAAGTCGGTTTATTTCCAAGTCTGGCGAACGAAATTTTCCTTTCTTCAAGAATCTCAGGCGAGCCTCAAGAAGCAAGTTTTATTGGGATGATGAATGCAATAAATCTTTTGAGGAATTGAAAGAATATTTGGGTTCGTCCAAATTATTATCACAACATGAGCTAGAGGAAACTTTGCAGTTATACCTCGCTGTATCAAATTTAGTTGTAAGTAGTGTGTTGATTAGTGAGGTGGAGGGGCAACAAATGCCAATCTATGATGTAAGCCGTGTCTTACATGGTGCAGAAGAGAATTATCCAGTTATAGATAAGTTTGCCTTCACCCTAGTCATCTCAGCTCACAAATTGAAGATATACTTTGAATCGCATCCGATTCAAGTGGTGACGGATCAGCCCATGAAGAGAGTCATTACAAGACCGTAGTTATCTGGAAGGTTAACAACTTGGGTTATAGAACTGAGCGAGTTTGACATTTCCTATGTCCCTTGCACTAGCATCAAGGCCCAAGCCTTGGCGGACTTTATAATTGAATGCACAACTCAACCCCCTCAAATTATCAGCGGATCTAGTGACTTTGAACCAGGAACAAATAATCCTGAATGGATACTGTTTGTAGATGGAGCAAGAAATGAGAAGGGATCAGGCACTGGAATCTTGATTTGTGGCCCTGATAATATAATCATGGAATATGCATTGCAATTCACCTTTCCCACTACCAACAGCGAAGTAGAGTATGAAGCCATGGTCGCTGGATTGACCATAGTTAAATCATTGGGGATTAATCGCATTTTGGTAAAAGGATATTCCAAATTAATCATGTACCAAGTGAAAGGAGCATGTGGGGTAAAACATATGCCGCTGGTTAAATACCATGTGAGAGCCATCCAATTGGCCATAGAATTTGAGCAAATTATATTTGAACACATACCTCACGCTCAAAATGAGGAAGATGATCATCTCTCACGACTTGCAACCACATATTATGATGAGGTTGCACAAGGAGTCTATATGGAGATTCATGAGGCTTCTACCTATCAAGAGGCCATAGCCTTGCCAGTATGGAAGAGCCTGAGGATTGGAGAACCACCATAGCTCGATACTTGGTCACTAGTCAACTGCTAGAAAGTGTTACTAAAGATCAAAAGATCAAAAACCACAACTTCAGGTTCTATATGTATGATGAAGAGATTTATAAAAAATTATGGGATGGCCCGATGCTCAGTTGTGTCTCTCAAGAAGATATCCCCAAGATACTCACTTAGATACACCAACGATGGTGTGGGAGCCATATTGGAGGGAGATCACTCGCAGTGAAAATCACACGCATTGGGTACTTCTAGCCTACCCTGATCAAAGATGCCATGAAATTCGTGAAAAAAGAGTGATGTATATTAGAGGATGGGATCAGTACAACCCCAACGTACCACCTCCTTGACACCAATATTGAATCCCGTCCCATTCTCCATGTCGGAAATTGATCTTGTGGGAAAATTGCCAAAGGAAAAAGGGAGTCTTGAGTATGTAGTAGTCATTGTGGATTATTTTAGCAAATGGGTTGAAGTTGCACCCCTCAAGAAGATGGGCAGTGATAGCATAGTGAGGTTCCTATGGAAGCATGTTATCACTCGCTTTGGAGTACCTTGCATACTCGTCTCTTATAATGGGCCACAGTTTGAGAGCAAAGAATTGACCACATTCTGTGATAAATACAACATTGAACATCGGTTTTTACATGTCTATTATCCACAATGTAATGGCCAAGTTGAAGTAATGAATCGAATTCGAAGACATTAAAAAGAATATGATTCAGAGCGAGTCGAGGAAAGGGGCATGGATTGATGAACTCCCAGTGGTGTTATGATCCCTCAAGACAACTCCTGCGGAAGCTGGATTACCCACTTATTGCCAATTGGGGTTCAATGAAGGAGAAAACGATCAGCGAATGAGGCAACAACTTAACTTTGTGGATGAATTACGTGATCAAGCCTTGTACAAAATGCAGAAATATAAATATCTCATGGCTCGCACCTACAATCGGCGAGTGAAGAATAAATAATTCAAAGTTGGAGATTTGGTGCTAAGCCTATACTTGATCACTCATCCCAAAGATAAAAACAAGTTGAGTCTTAAATGGGAAGGGTCCTATCGTATTAGCCGAGCGATTGGCCCTGGAACATATGAATTGGAATAATTTAATGGTGACGTGATTTCTGGCATGCCTCTAATTTGGCGAAATATTATTTTTAATTACGACTCACTTAATGTACACTCGTGGTTCGGTTACATCCACCACATATGATGTACCGGATGGGTCGGTTATATCCACCACCCCGCTTATGAATAAAATTCTTGTGGCTCGGTTCAATCAACCACCATCTATATGTTATAGTTGTTCACATCAATATCTACTTATGAAACTCAATATCATTCATGTAGTTATAAGGTTGAACTGTTCATTCACCTTAATACCAGATAGGGTAACATTCTATCGAGCGAACTTTACCACGAAAAAACCCTTCCAAAGAAGGTACCATACCTACTAAGACAGATAACATTTGCTCATGCGAATCCTATCGCTTATCGGTTATTAATGGATATAATATCTATTCCAACGAATATTTCCATAAAATCCTTCAAAAGAAGATAATCATCATTGCATTTGCTAAAGCGACCCATAACACCAAAACCCTTCCCAAAGAAGGTAATCATCGTTACATTCGCTCAAGCGAATCATAGTCCAAAACCCTTCTTAGAAAGGTAACACATAAAGGATGGTGTTAGGCAAACCATCACAAATACAGAGCCACGACTCTAGTGTGATAGCCCCATAATAGTTTAAGCAACTATCACAAGGGAGCAAGAGTATACATGACAAATAGTAAGACGAATAAAATATCAGAATTAAAGCTCACAAAATTGTCAAAACACGGAAATTGAAATCGAAAGTTCATGACATAGGATTGTGCGAAGCAAAAGACAGACTAATACATAAGTTCAGAAGAAATTTAAGCTAAGCAAGGGGAGGGCGGCTATCATTTGGGGGTTCTGCATCCTCTTCATTCCCTCCTTCGACAACATCGGCAACTTCACTGTCATTCGTTGAAGGAGAAGGCAGATCTAGAGACAGATCCTCAAACCAGGTGGGATTACTGAGTTGCGCGGAGGAAAAAAGTGAGACCAACTCTGGAATGCGGTCCTTACAATGAATAGTCAAATGGGCAAGGTAAGCCGCACATTCACCTCCCACTTTCGCTTCATAGTCTGGGCTGTTCAAGAAGTCTTGAAGGGTTTTGTTACCGAACTCAATGTGAGTCGCCTCAGCCTCAGCAGCCGCAACCTCTCTTTCCTTCTTGAAGGACTTAGTCATCCTCAGAACATCCCCAGCGCTGGATCTGTGGCCGTACCTCGACCACACTTTCAGGTCTAAACGGCGATCCACAGAGACTCCACATTCGCTAAAGGAAAAGCCATAGGCGACTGCGACCCATTCCGTCACGAAGAATTTCAACTTACCAAATAACAATGGTGAGGAGTCCAGAGTTGATTCGCCCGACATTGACCATGGATCAAGAAACGGTGAACCCTCAACAAAATATGGCGGATCACCTAACTCTCGGGATCCCTCCAAATGTATACACAGCACCTCAAGGGACCATCACATCTTTATCTTCCATTTTCAATGAAGCTTTTCCATATGACGATAGATTTTGCCGACTGCTGCCATGTTTTCTCCATGTATATTTGCATCTTTATTTGTCACTTGGGCTATTAATTGGTGCCATTTTGATAAATTAATTCAAATCAAATTAAGTCCAACCAATCGACAAAATTATCTACCCGTTAGTTGGTGCATCAAGAATCGATTTTATGTGCTATTCGGGTTTCTTGATCCAAATAAAACTTTATTAATGATGAAAAGAAAATAGATAATTGCAGTATGACTAGCGAAAATGGCCAACATGAATCTTCTTCTCTACCGATGAAGGTGATAAGACAGGATTCATGAAACTCCTCTCGAATCCAACCTTTGAATCCTTTGCGTCTGTTTGGTCATAGCTCATCCTTTTGTCTGGAGGAGAAACCTTAACCCTCCACACTTTGAATGTTTGATCCAAACTAGCACTATAAACTAACAAGCTGATCATGGTACCCCCTGTTTCCATTGAAGCAGCTAAGCATTTCACCGGCCCGTGGTGTCCATCAACGACTGCAAGATATGAATGACGAGAGTTCTCGTCTTCCCTCCTCCATATCCTTATAGTTGCATCCTCTGAGCCACTCAAGATCAAGTCTCGTATTGATACTAAGCAAAGAACTCCAAAATGATGTCCTTGTAGGAACCCCCCATGGTTGAACCTTCCTGACATTCTTTCCTTCTCCCAGAAATTTATTAACCCATCTGATGAGCCGGAATATAGGAAGCAATCGCTAGCGGTGACGCTCAATGCCAAAGCATTGACAGGGGATGGTTGGAACTGGAGAGTCATAGTGAGAAAATGTGAACTTTCTCCAAAGATCCTTCTCCATATTTTAATTGAACCATCAGAAGAACACGTGAAAACATACCCATCTTCTTGGTTGATGAGTATTGCATTAACATGACCTTCATGAGCAACAAATGAATCCACACATTTCTTCTTTGTGACCTTCCACACCTTTACTGTTTTATCTAATGAACCTGTGTATAGTAGCTTTTCTCTTTGGCTGTATGCTATACATGTTATGTAGTCTTTATGTTGATGGTTATTTTTTCTTGGGTAAAAAATAATCGCCTTTCTT
The DNA here is from genome assembly GCA_019722365.1 of Lithospermum erythrorhizon. Classification (NCBI taxonomy): domain Eukaryota; kingdom Viridiplantae; phylum Streptophyta; class Magnoliopsida; order Boraginales; family Boraginaceae; genus Lithospermum; species Lithospermum erythrorhizon. Next base: position 58,009 of record JADFUC010002099.1, read on the forward strand.
TTAGGCAATGTCATTGTCTTCTTTGGTTGGAAGTTTTCTCTTAAAGATACATCCCATACACGAATCTTGAAATCTCCATGAGTGGTGAATAACAACCTGCCGTGTGCAAAGATAGCACGAATATCTCCTACTATGGCCTTGATGTAACCCATTTCAATGCAATCTGGTTGTCTCCATGCCCGGATTCTACTGCTTTCTGATCCGGTGAAAATGAAGTCTTTTGAGATGGCTATCGAATGGATGGTACCTTCATTGCGGTGCATTGATGCTACACAATGGTAAAGAATAGATGGAGTTTGTGATTGTATTTGAGTTTGAGTTCGAGTATGATCTCCTTCTGGTGTTGATCTAGTTTCTCTAGCGGGTGATCGAGTCCACGGCGTTTTGGGGCTTGGTGGGCACCTGGGGTATGAAGTTCCAGATGCTGATGATGTGCCTTCAGAAGTTAAATTGGACTGAGATTCTCCATCTCCAAATGACAGGCTCGCAGCTAAACTTATGTCGTCTTCTCCTCCTCCTTCCTCATCGAATCCCCAGGAGTTATCTTCACCAAAATCCATGGTGAATTAAACACAAAGCTCTAATGAATTATATGACTAGGCTTTGAAGGTTGTATATATTTATGCAATTTGGTTCTTGAAAGCAGAATTGGCACCAGAGAATATGAGGCAAATTGCTAGCTTTTGAGTACCATGCACTTATATACACTAAAATGGTATAAAGTTCCACTTCATTGTCATACAGTTGGGAAGGTGTGTTAATTAGCCATGTTCTTGTAGCAATGTTACATTTCTGTCCATTAAAGTTTGAATTAGTTGGTGTCTGGGTGAGCACTAACTAAATCAAACCGACGACAAAGCTAAGCAATGGACATATAATGAGTTGCATTACTAATTGTCACATTATTTACAGCTCATATATTTATAACTTGCATGGTTAACATTAAAGGCTAATGAGTACAACCCGTAAACCTTCATGAATATTTTTAAGCCATTAACTTATTTCAACAACTACCCCGAACCTCACCCACCTCCGCTATTTCATGTTTTACCCCCGGTCAGTAGCTCTGTAATACTGTGAGTAGTGTTGTTGATGAGCCGGAAAACTCAAAGGTCACCCTGTAATGCAAAGAAGAATTTTTATTATTTATGATAGGGGTACAAAATAAAAGCGATGTAGGAGAAAATTCGCCGATATCTGAGTTTTATGTCGAATCGAAGAGGTTCATTGTCAAGCGTTCTTGACGATTTGAGATATGCAGGCTTTGACTTGATTTGATTTGGGTCTTGACTTGGCTTGATTTGATTTGATTTGATCTTGAGTTTGAGTTTGGCTTGAGCATGACTTGATTTGATTTGGATAGGAGCTTGAGCTAGACTTGAGCTTGAGTTTGATTTGATTTGGATTTGGATAGAAGCTGCAGGCGAGCCCCGGATAGATGTCTTGAATGTGATGGACTCGAGGCCAGTGCGGACCTTGGATATGGCCGAGCCGAGGAGCCTTAACAGCGTATTCGGTGTTATGCGTATGGACTTGATCTTAATCTCCGGTCTATGTCGAGACTTGATAGAACTTTCTCTTGCAAACATTTGCGACATAAGAGACTACTTTGGACACACCGTTGGTGGGACTTAAATGGCTAGATAGAATTCTACGGCCTTGATTAAGGACTTTGGGATTTGGTCGCCGTCCTTTTTTTGGTGGGACTATGTGGCTTGAGAGGCCTCTTGTCTTTGATAGAACTTAGTGCCTTGATATGACACTTGATTTGGGATAGGACTCCGAGCTTCGAGCTGTATGGAGTGATAGCAAACAAGTGTTAAAAGCGGCGTTGCTTCTTCTGAAGTACTCACAGCGGCATAGCGACATTTGTTGTAGAGTGGGACTTGAGGATATGACCCACGTGGGACTTAGTGAGATTTGGCCTCACTTGGGACTTAGTGAGATTTGACCTCACTTGGGACTTGAGTGGTTAGCCTCATGATTTAAGCTTTTGAGATTACGTCCTTGAGAACTGGCTACAACCCGACTTTCAGCGAGGCACAACCTTGTTGTGAAGTGATGTCGGTATGAGGTGAAGCGTTTCAACCTTGTTGATGTCTTGATCGACTAGCCAGGGGACAGTACCGTGTTTCACGCCTAGAATCGGATATAAGGGTAGGCCTTCCGGTTTATCCTATATCACGAAGTTTGACTAGTCAAACATGAAATTTATCGGTGTTCGTCCAAGTTTTGAATAATCGGGCTATGGCTTAATCTTTGAATATTAAGCGTTCTTGGGGAGCAACCGTCGATTCTCATCGGTTTTGCTTCAAACTTGAAGGATTGTGCGTTTGTGCAATAATCCTTGATTTGGCGCCTAATGTACGCAGGAGGTATTTCCAAGCCACCACGTGGTGTGTTTCTACTAACGGTCTTCAAGATTTAACTTAGAAATTTGAAGGAAACATTCTCACGTATTTTCTCAGGGGTTTTGTGTGTATTTTTTATTGGAATTCTTGATGAATTGTTGATGAATGTGGATGATTAATTTCGGCCAAAATGGGAGGTATTTATAGGTTTCTAGGCCTCAAATGCTTATACGATTGGCGGTTTGATTCAGTGGATGCTTGATCTTGACCGTGAATTTTGAGGCAAGATCTGGACCGTCGGATAATTGGAATTTTCTTGGTGGCCAAGTAACAATTATATGCGCCTCTTTGAGATGAAAAAGGTTCAGGTTCTTTTAGGTCAGCATTTCATGTGACCCCGAACATTTTGGAGCATGATTACGCACCATATGACACGGAGTGTTGATATTGAACCATATAACTTGTGGAGCCTTGATTTTTGAAACACAAAAACTTGCGGAGTGTTCATTTTAAATCACAGTGGTTTATAGATTCTTCATTTAGAACCCTGAGGCCTTGAGCGTCGTTCGTGAGTGTGATCAATAAAATTAGGGTTATCGAGCCCTAATTTTATCAAGCATTAATGGTGTTTTCGGGGCAGCTATTTCGAGTTCAAACTTGGAAGCAATCGAGAACCTGTCGGCCACGTGGCATTCTTTAGTGGTTCGACCCTTAATTAACTTGATTAATTTGTCTTAATCAATTTAATTATTTCTTGATAAATTTTCGATGTCTGAATTTCCCCACCAGACCTAATCTGATATTCATTCTCGACACGTGTTGGTTTTTTGATGGGTCTTTATTTTCAACACGTGCTGCTCCTTTTATGGATGGCATCCGGTCTCTTGTTTGACTTGTTGGATGAGTAGTTGGATATTGGACCTATTTCAATATGAACTTAATGCATGCTGCTCGGTTATGACTTATACTCTGCGGGAGTGCAGGGGATTTGCGATTAACATTCGGACTTCTTGCGAACTTTGCGTTTAAAGGCTTACGGTCTAAGTTATCATCCATGTCATTTAGTGACTTTGAAGGATGATGACTTATTTCTGAGAATATTACGTGGATCACGTGATCACAGCTCCTGAAGTCGACTCACAGTCGTTTGGAAGGACTTGTAGGATAGTTGACTTTTGTTAGCATTTGTTGTGACATGATTTGTATGTCACGATCCTTAACTAAGTCTTTGGTATGAGGATTGACTTGGTGAAGACTTAATTTATGTGGGATTTAGTGCCAACACGTGTTGGGATCTCATTTAATTCTCACTTTCCCAGAGATTTAAATTATTTGAGGGTTTTGTGTTAACATGAATTTAGTACATGTTAAAACCCATTAGAGGATTTAATAGGAATTAATTTGTTTGGGATTTGATTTTAACATAAATTTAGTACATGTTAAGATCCCTTTTTAATTCTCGATCTATAGAGGATTTAATGAGAATTTACTTGGCTGGGATTTAATGTTAACATGAATTTAGTACATGTTAGGATCCCATTTAATTTTCGATCCATATAGAATTTAATGAGAATTAATTTTCTAGAGCCTTTACTACTAACATATTACATCATATGTTAGTACTCTAGATTTATTGCATTTATGTTATCGAGAATCCTCGAGATTTAAGCAGATTAATATTTTCAATTTTAACATGAATTTAAGTGATGTTTAAATATTTAAAATAATTAATCTTAACTTAGCATTAGTTTCGAGTGGTATTTTAATTTGAGGATTAATTTAAAATTAAGCTCTATTTTTTCAGGTAGGTATCGGTTTATTTGGTTAACAGATAAATATTTGGGATAAATTTTCATGGGAAAATTTCGCCGTCAATTAATATATTTTTGGAATTTTAGACCACTTTCGTGTGGTGAAGGTGTTCATTGCCTCAATTTTTTCGAACCACGAGCTTTCTTGTCCACAAGAACCAAGCATCGGGTTTTAGACTTGAATTACTGCTTGAAGCTGTCTATTTAAACATGAGATGAGACCAAAAAATCAAATTTTCATAAATGCTTACTCCCACGGCGTACTTGACTCTCCCAAAGGTGAATAGGGATTTTCGTCTTCTTTTCTTGCACAACTTGATACACTTTGATATTTTTATATGATTACGTCACCATATTAACATCTCTTCACGTGTTTTTACAAGATTAAAGGCGAAATTTGCGTGAAGTCCTGACTTTTTTGTAGAATCTTGGAATTTCATCAATAAAGTTAATAACTTTCTCATACTTTAATTGCTTGATTGTGTACTTTTGTTATGCTTGTGATCACCAATTGCTTCCATGTACTAGTCTTGATGATAAAAATCTGATTTTTAATCCTGTTGTATTATGAAAGTATAGAAATAATTTTCGCGAGAAAACGATTTTAGTTGATTGTATTTATTTTCCTTTATGCGCCCATAACATCCATCGCTTATACATTTTGAGATTTCTTTATATATCTATTAAGCTTGTTGCGAGTCGGTCATTTTGATAGGTAGAAGCTCTTGTGTTCATTACGAAAGTCGAGATATGAGTCCTTGAAGTTTTGAGCTTTTGAGGGTTCGGACTCGGTGCTTGTTTGCGGCTTTGAATTGTTTCTCCTGTAGCTCGAAACTCCGATTGGGGTGATTCAAATTTTCCGTGTTAGATCTCTGAGTCCGGTTCGCTTATTTGTTCCATAGATTTTATGGATAGCGTAAGACTTCCGTTTTGTGATGACATCTTTGATTTTTGGCCCACGTTGTTTGCTTTTAACGCTTCATAGATTTGAAAGCCACCTTGTTTCGTGTGCCACCTTCGCATAGCGTAGGAGTTGGAACTTGCATGTAGAATTGACTTTAGCAACATTCCTTTCCCTCTTTTACTGCTGCTTACTTGCTTTATTTCTTCTTGTTTATGACTTGAGCACATTGTGAGTTGAGCACAATGACTTAGGATGATGACGTGTGCTCTTATCGTCACATGCTCCTTTGCCTTTGGTCATAGCTCATGTAGGTTGGTAGTATGCATATCCCGATGCCCCGATGCCCCGATGCCTTTGGTCTGAGAAATCATGAGGTTTAGTGGTATTGAGTGGTGAAAGCGTTCTTGCTCGGCTATGATAACTTGCTCTTAGAATTACTCTATTTCGGTTTTTGATCATGTCTCGGTGACTCGCTTTCTTTGAGGGGCGTTGATGCGCAGAAGCGTTCGTACTTGCTTTTCCAACCATCTTGTTTGATGTTTTCTTTGACTCTCAACTTTTTCTTGATTTGATTGATAGTGCGAGTAACTCATGAGTTGGGGATGGTCATTTCATCTCATTGATTACTCTTGTGATTTTGGTGCTTCGCCGTGGAGGAGAGGGTGTAGCCCTTGAAGCTACGTAGTCTTTGGGATTTGTGCTTATCTTTCTTTGAAGTGTGGGATGCATCACATTGCACTCTTTATGGTTTGATTTATCTTGATTTTCTTGTGCTTTGTGCTTTGCCTCTAGTGCTTTCGTCGTCATACAGTTTCTTTGTTCTTTTATTTCTTTTGTCCTGTGATCGCTGGCTAGTTAAATCCATAGTCCGCTGAGTGAGATCTCTGCTGATTGCATGGCTTGGAGCATCTTTGCTTGTTGGTATATAGGGGACCTTGGCATTAAGTCATGCACTTGGTGTAGGCTATCGCGGTCTTGATTTGACTTTGTCTTACCATGTCTTGTTGCTCCCATTTATTTGCGTTTGTCCCCAGCGTCATGACTGACTTGACCTTGGTCACAGATCGAGGGTTTTAGTGTGTTCCTTGTATACGGTTGGTGCAATGTTGGAGCCTTCACGTGTTGTCCGCTAGCAGGGGTGCAGCTCCACGCCGGAAGCTTTAACATCTTAACTACGAAGGTTTACTTTGTTGGTGTAGTCTTGTATGCTGATACCATGGGCAAACTAATAATCTTTTCGAGGGCTTAACAGTTTGATCTTAAGGTGGTTAGCCTGATTTGCTAATTCGGTATATTGTACATCCCTATGGCTCTTCGGAGCTCGTTAGATGTTGTGGATATGTCTCGACCAGCTTTAGAGGCTAGTGGTCAAGATGTCCTTGTCCGGCTTTAGAGGCGTATTGGACAAGTTATATTCTGGCGGCCTTAAGCGGCTTAGTATTCGAGAATAATAATGTCGGCTTTAGAGGCTTGGACATGATGAGATATGTTCTGGCTGGCCTAAAACGGCTTAGTAGTTAGAATAACCATGTCCGGCTTTGGGCTTGTTGGACATAGTTTTTGTATGTTCTTGGCCCGGCATAGCGGCTTAGTAGTGGGGCGGTCTCTGATACATGTGGATATTCGTACGTTGAATATGTAGAGGCCTTGAGAGTTTGTGTGCTTCAGGTAGAAGGATCCTCAAATTTCATGAAAGGATGTATTTCTTCTTGAACCTGGACAACTCTACAGGGAATCTTCTGATGCATTGCTTGTATCGAACACCCTTACACTATTGGGACCCTTAGTCTACGAGTTTAGAGATAAATGTTGGGATGCAAGGTTGAGCCGTCTCCTGCTTAGTGTATCTACCTCGTGAGGTGCCGGACTCAGTTCTGGCCTCATATGTTACTCAAGTAGGGTAGACACTTCATTCATCCGCTTAGTCGACGGAGTGTATGGAGTGTAGTAAGTTAAAACTACGTTGCTTTGTCTATCTTAAATCATGACTTGCATCCCCAAGGTTCAAAGAGTTTTAACCGTATTCTTGAACCTATTCGAAGATTGAAATCTAGAACTTCTCTTCATCGTCACTTGGATCCGCAGTAGTTTGCTCGTGGATGTATTTGTATATCGGGCGCCTGGTTTCTTAAGAATTCATCGAGATGCGTCTTGTTTGGGTAGTGCGTGAGTGATACGATATGGTCAGCTCGAGGCGCATGCTCGTTGGATCTCGGTTCTACCTCTGAAGGAGTATCCATGCTTGAGGTGGGTGTCTTTGAATTTTAAAAGCTTCACGTAATCGTTTACGCGTCTTTTCTTCTTGATATGCACATAGCCATCCTTCTTACTAATATACATGGGAGTATCCGTAAGTGGTTTATAGATTCTTGAGGCCACAATTTTATCCTGCGTTTAATCTTGAGGCATTTCTCGGATCCTGTTCGAGTTCAAACTTAGGGTTAATTAATGTAGAAATCCTTATTCTTTGACTTGATAACTCCGGGGCTTGATTCTGGGAACCATTCATCCGAGAGTTTGATTTGAATTTAGGGTTTACTCGAGAACCACTAATTAATACGTGGCGTTATTTAGTAGTTCAGGCCCTTAATTAGCAGTTAATTCATCTTAATCAATTTAATTATTTGTTGATAAATTTTCGATGTCTACACACCCGGAATCCAGATTGAAAAAATCGGTACAAGAATCACGAAGACTATCGGTGCAAATATTTTGCGATCGTGCGGTGCGTCAGGGTGGGTAGATAATGTAGCAGTTGAGGTGATATCCAGATCCATAAAAATAAATTTGGACCGAACTCAATGCCCACCGAAGAGTTCGACCGAAAAATCGTTTCCGAGTATCCACTCGAAAAGCCGTTGGACCGGTACATGTCAAAATGTTTTGCTTTCGATTATGACACGCTCCGATGCAGGTACGCTCGATATTAGCAGCGGTGATTCCTTTGCGATGGTTTGTCGTGATTAAAGTGTAATCAACATCTTTGATGAATAAAGTCTTACAAATGAGAGACTAAATCATCTATTACACATTTAATATTATGACGAGCATCATATTTATGTTTATAAATTGATTTTAAATTGTTTACAATACACAAAAAAGAAAAATTTGGTTGCAAGATTTGAACAAAAGACCTTCTAAAAGTTAGTCAAAGAGTTAACCATTTAATCAACTTTTTATGAAGGGTATTCATGTGAATACCTGATAATCCCACAAGTAATGGGCTAGTCCAAAACCAGTCCAAGGAGACTGGGCACATCAGTAAATGGGTCAGGCTAGTGGAAGACCACCGAATAAATGGTCTAGGCCATGAAGATGGTATGAGGCGAAGCCCTTACGCAAAAGGGCCGAACCACCCAGCTCGGTTCATGAAGAAGGAATCTGTTAGAGTATAAACGGTAATAAGAGCTCAATTAAGGAGGCTATTATGAGGAGTATTGAATACCATAATTACTTCATCCCTTAATGAGCAGGAAGCCATTATCATCAGATAATAATGGAGTCATCAAGGCTCGACCAAGTAACGGTCTAAGCCATTATAAAAGGTAAACCTTGAAGACAAATCAAGTAAGTTCACTTTGATAACGAAACTCCATTTTATAGAAACTAAACTCTCTCGATCTCTTACTGACTTGATTGTCGGAGTGTTTCTCCGGAAAACCGGTCTTTGTTTTGCAAGCATTTCCATTTGGATCAAAACGTATCGAAGTTCAAATTGGAAGACTTGTCATCTGGTCCACTACCGAAACCGGACCAGGTAATCAATACCCTACCATTAATGTAGGTCCATCCCTGAATATAATGATCTTATGTAAAACACTATTATAGGCACAATTAGAAGCCCAAAAAAAGGCATGGATCATGTGCTTATGTTTTCTATGTCCTTTATGTTCTCTATGTGCTTAAGTTTTGAAATGTTGACTCATCGAACATCGGAGTTAGTCAGGGTTGATCGAGAGTTGAACACCATTGACCGGGACAAGCGACTTCTTCCATCCTCCATCGTTTTCATTATCTTCACTTCTTTTACCAATCCATGCCTTGCATAAGAAGAAAAGCGCAAAGGGATCTAGTTTTTTAATTAACCTAACAATTATTTGCTTCCATACTATAAGAGATAGCTTGCAACGACCCGTTCGAGGTCGTCCTCCTCGAAGTTTTGCTCGCCAACAACATGAACATCAGAGTCACCATACACCCTAGACTGAAAGAAGGAAAGAAAATACAACATGACATCAAATATATTACACTTTACACTTTCATCAATCGTACTTATAATATACAACACATTTTTTGAATGCATACTTAGACACAACACAAAATACAAGATGAAGATTGTTGAGGATATCCTAGCCACCCAAATCTCGAATCATGATTTACTCGGCTCATCGGCACAAATGATGCTACAACGCCGACTTTTCCTAAACAATAAACAAAAGTGGGGGATCCCAAAAAATCGAAGGAGTGAGCTTGTCAAAGCTCGTGAATACTCATATAACAAGTCATATTCAACCACACATATATAAACATATAATATCGCGTAATCGTGATAATTCATTTTATTATATTTTATCATACTTATTCACATAACTAGTCAACCTCCATATGATCCATAATTTAATATCTCCGAACAATTTAATAATATCAAGTAGTCTAACATTCTACAAAGTCACCTAGTTACTCGTCCAGATCTCAAAAGAACACATAAGCAAATAATAACTCAATTTGAATTTTAAATATCGCACATAAGAAAATACGACTCTGTTCCAGCCCTTTATTATCGTATACTCGACCCTAATACAAGTAGAAACATCAATGTCTCCAGTTATCGTCTACTCCACACTAACGGGGACACACTATATTATCATCTACTCCATGGTAATAGGGGTACATAACATATTATCAATCAATATTCCCGATGCCTCTACTCTAGGAAAACGGGGAAATAATTCAACATTACATCACATTGAATCATCTCAACATCTCAACAACTAACCGGAATAGAGTTCACACATAATCACATTCCAACAAATACCGGTCACAAAGGCTGATGATTCACGAATACCGGCCATCCTATTGGACCATTAATTCTAGAGAATACCGGCAATGTCACATCATAATTCACAACTCGACATGATATCCACTTTTATAACATTACTACATCATATCATCTTCACATAACATCATAAATCTCAACATCATATAATATATTCACATCAATTTCAAAACATTTTTTAATCAATATTTTCATCTCATCCTTTACTGTTATCAACAAAATAATTTAGTAATTTCTATTCATCATATTCGTAAACACATATAATTATTTTAATAATTTTTTTATAACATTAATTCATTACTCATATATACCCATATCATCATATCTCCAATCTACAATATCTCAATATTTCATATATTGATATTTATCATAGTTTTTCAATACGATCAAAATAGTTCAATCAACACATTCTCATCCTTATAACACATACCATTATAAGGTTACACATTACTCAATATCACCTCATTATTAACTTCTCATATATCCACCACATTACTTATCATCACAACATACTCGTAATCCAATCCACTTACAATAGCCCAAAATATTCAATACATATATTCATATTGTATGAAAGATTATAGACATGTGATATAAGTACTCACCGCAAGCCCATGGCTAATTTCAATGCCATCTAATTACTCCAATCACCCCTCTCGATTTCAACTTCTAAAGTATATTCACAATATAAATTATTTTTAGAATATACTTGTAGTTTACTATAATGTAACTAACAACTTCACTTAATTAGTAAGCTCCATTATTTAATAAAAAAATTCCACTCTTAACATAATATTACTTTCTCTTATATTTTTTTTTGAAAATATGTACATTTTGTAATCAAGGATATGTTCATTTTGTAATAAAGGATCCATGAAAATCTTTAAATATAAAATTAACATAAACCACCATTCAAAGTAATTACCCTTTTACTTAATCTCTCAAGATATTTCATAAAAATAAACAATTTATTCTTTTTATATGAAACATAAATTTAATTTATATTTACTTCAAAAATACAAATTTAATTTATTAATATTTAACTAAAAACAAAGATAAATTAATTCCCATGTATATAATTATGTAAAAATCTAGGATTATTATTTAAAATTACATATTCCTTTAATATAACAAAAACTTTAACAAAACTCGCATCTTTATTCAATTATAATAATAAAATAGAATCTTCAAGATAGTCCTACCCAATATTATCTCGATCATCAAAGGCGCTTAAAAGAAAAATCGACATGAAGCCGTAATTAGAACCGATTCCATTTCGCGCTGGGGTCATCGCGGTTACCGATCCGAGCCCTCAAAATCCGGCTCATGAACAACTCTATTTAAGGAACTAAGCATGAAGAGGTTTTTCTATGAAGATTAAAGTTGGTTGGGTTTCAAAGCTGGGTTAGGTCTCTAAGGCTCGAAAAGAGACATGCTTAGTGGGTTCACTTGTGGAGAACCTCTAAAAACCCATGTTGAGTTCATCGGCCCAAGCCTTCAATGCAATCGGGCTCACATTAAAAGCAAGTTTCCTATTCGGCTCTCACGGCCCCTTATGGGTGGGCCGACGCCCGAGGCCCCCTCGCTATCATTGGGCTTGGTGGTTTGCTTATCACAACGACCAAACATAAAGGGTGTTATATCTTTAAAAATTAATATTAAGTGAGGGTTTGTTTATCACATTGGAGCAAAACATAGTGGGTGATTATATCTTTAAAAATTAATATTAAGTGAGGGTTTGTTTATCAAATTGGACCAAAACTTAGTGGGTGATTATATCTTTAAAAACTAATATTAAGTGAGGGTTTGTTTATCACATTGAACAAGAACTTAGTAGGTGATTAGATCTTTAAAAATGAAATGCTTGTAGTAAGATTTGAACCTTGAAACTCCAATTTAGAAGTTTAAACGAGTAACCATTAAACAATGTTCATGTTTTGTTAACATAAATATTATATTTGGAGCAACAAGTGTCGTGGTCATGGAAATGGAGGCTCTCGTGGTGCTCAGAGCCAAAGTGGCGCCGACAGTGTAGTCATACCACTCACAGAGGGCAGGATGCTCCCAGGGTCGTGGACAAGTACCTCAAGTATTACGTGATTCTCGAGGCTGTGGTACTTTTTTGGATTCGGGAGCTACTCCTCATTTATTTCCTGGGCAGCTTTATGCTGACGCTTACCTTTATGTCGGGAGTTTTACTTGTTCCGCTATTATCATGACACCAAAGAGGGAGTGTCCGCTGAGGTTTGATATGCTCCATAGAGATTGCCCTGAGTGTGAGTAATCGCCATAAAGCGTGTCCTTACTTCCTTTAAGTTAGTAGACTTTTGATCTTATCTTCGTACGGACTGTCGTGAGGTATCATGCCAAGATTGATCGCCAATCGTATGAGATCATCTTTTGCGAGTCCGCGACCTCGAGTATACTATTTGGGAAGTTAGGGAAGATCCTACCATCAAGTTTCATTTCAACTCGAGGCCGAAAGTCAGCAAAAGGTCAGGTTAGGTTTCCGGCACAGAATGACTTTATATATGAGACTGGGATTGACATGTTCGTGGTTGTTCCAGAGCATGTTGATTTTCCCAAGGATCCGCCAGGTTGGCTACCAATGGTGGAGTTTCTTCGATTGAGGCAGTTCCGTACCGCCACGATTTCTATCACAATTACAGAATGGCCCAAAGTAGAAGTTAAGCAGAGTCAAAGACTAATTACGAACTGCTTGATAAGGTTCATCGACCCATCGTTTCCTGCACCTGCCTTGTTTGTGAAAAAGATGGACGGTACGCCGAGGTTGTATAGACTACAAAAGCAAATGGTCATGCGACTATCAAGAACCGCTTATCCATTGCCGGTGATGATGATCTATTTGACCCTACTGAGTGGACGCCAAGGTGTTTTTGAAGATTGATTCGAGATCCGTTATCACTAGTCGAGGATCAAAGAGCTTTACATTCAATTAGTATTTGATCCCGGTATGGGCACTACGAGCCTATGGTGATGCCATTTGGCGCTGAATTAACGCACCAAAGATTCATGGATTCGGGCTTGCCGGGCGTCCCAGAGTTCTTAGATAAGTCTCGTAATCAGGTTCATTGATGACATTCTCGCCGATCTACTCGAGTGGCGAGGAGGATCACGAGAGACACCCGGGTTGTATTAGAGGTATTGACGGCATGTGCTTAGTGCCAAGTTCACCAAGCGCGAAGCTTTTGGTTAGAGAAGGTACGCCTGGGCCATGTCAGACAAAGCGACGGTATTTACGCGGATCTCTGGCGCGGAGGCTGCACAATCGGAGCACTATGAGTGTGACAAAAGTGAGGAGTTTCTTGGCTTTACTGGCATTACAGAGTGTTTATCGTGACTTCGCTGACATGAATTCGATGACCAAGTTGACTAGAAAGCGTGTTCCCTTTATTTGGGACGAGGATCGAGAGTCGCTTTCAAAGAGCGGTAAGGCAAACCCGACTACCGCAGTAGAGGTTTTGGCCTTACCATTCGGTCCGAGGGTTACGCGGATATACAACAAATGCATCACACCAGGTCAAGGTCAGCAGGTTGATGCAAGTAACGGGAGAGTGATCGCCTATGCTTCTCGGCTACCGGGAGGAACCACGCAGAGGAATTACCCGAATCTACCCATCTGAAGTCAAGCACGGTTGTCTTTGCAAATCGCTGCGTGGAGGCATTATTTGTACGTGGGTTAGATTCCGCATTTTACCGATCACAAAGTTTGAAGTACTCACGACGTAGAGACCTCCTCAATTTGAGGCGCAGGGAGATGGATGGAGTTTATCATCGCATTAAGATGCCACTATCAGTATCACCCGAAGGCGAATGTTGTAGCGTATGCTTTGAGTAGAAGCGGGAAGCGCTAAAGAACCAAAGGTAGAAATGAAGCAACTCGAGTCGATCTTTTAAGGTCGGGTAGTACGCGGTAGCCAAGCCGCTCATGTGAAAGTTCGACTCCGCACTCTTTGATCGACCTGGAGCTTCAAAGCAGCAGGATGAAATTACAGTATCACAAAGAGGTGGTAAAGAGCCGAGGTAGATCGTATTTCGTGGTTGATGATAGTGGTGCTTTGAGGATGAATGGTAGGTTATTCGCATTTATTCCGAGGAGTCAAGAAGGAGATTCTTGATGAGTCTCACAATGCTCCTTAAGTAGCCTCGCATCCGGTAGCATTTAAGATGTATCGACTCGAGGTTGGCTTGGCTGGGTAGCCCGGAAACGGGGAGAGAGATTGGGTGTGAGTTTGTGGCTGGGTGTTTGGTTTGTCACAGTAAAGATTGGAGTATAGACACTCGCATGTTTGCCGCAGCCTACCTCGGCTCCCCGAATGGACACGGGAGAATATCACCATGGATTTCTTATTCGACTTCCTAAAATCATCGCAGGCGGAACGCATTTGGTGACTAAAGCGATCATGGCGATTGTCGGGTCTACCTACTTCCTAATAATTAAATCGACTTATGCACCCGAAAGACTAGCGAAGATTTACGTTGATCGGGACAAGTAGATTGCATGGTTCCAAGTGGTCGATTATCTCCTCGACTCGCGATGGTATACTTCAAGATTTTGGTGTACTGTGTTTCAAGAGGCGCTGTGACCGTGAGTCGAGCCTGAGTACATCTTTCCATCCCTTGTACGTACGGGCACCGGCAAGTGACGATCAAGACTCTTTGGAGGATATGATTCGAGCGCAGTGTTCTCGAGTTTTTAGGAGTTGGGATGATGAAAGTTTCCTCAAGATGGAGTTCGTTGTGATAATAATATTTTCACGCTTAGCATCGAGGACGGCACCATTTCGAGGCGCAGGCTGGCGAAAGTGCTCTAACTCCAGCTTGTTGGAATGAAGTGCGATAGAGGAAGGTTTATATTCGAGTTAGTTGAAAAGGTCGCGGAGAGAATCAAGTTGATACAACAACACCTTCAACAAGACTGACAAAAAGTGTAAGAATACGCCGATCAAATTTTGAGTGAACTTGTCTTTTGAAGTTGGTGATCGGGTGTTTCTTTTTGAGGATATTTCCATGGAAAGGTAATGAAGTTTGAAGGAAAGTGAAGTCGAGTCCCCGCTAAGACCCGACCGCTTGGAGATTTTTAGCAAAGAGTATGTATCCGGCTTATCGCTTGGCATTGCCTCCGGAATCGATAGAATTCACAATGTATTCCATGCCGTGGTCATTCTCGAGATATGACCCATAGTTGGACATTAGGGGTTAAAGTGACTCTCCTTCCTTGTAGGATATGTGATGTTGTTAGCCTTGTATACTTTGGTATAAGGCCAGCAGCCGAGATCTATTATCGCTTGCTATGTGCATTGTCATACTGGTTGGAAATGAGATCTATTATCACTTTGCTATGTGCATCGGGCTTCTGCTGCTTGGCCTTATACTGGGTATAAAGGCAAAATGGCATCTATTATCACTTCGCTACGCCAAGCATTGCTCTGGTGTCAGCCTTTATACTTTGGTATAAGCGAGATCTATTATCATCACTTTATTGTGTGCATTGTTGGCGTTTGGTCTTATACTACCGTAAAAGTACGTTGTTTATCAAATGATTGGTCCCATTCCTCGCAGTAGATGGATCGGAACATATGCCATTAGAGGTTGGTATAGTTGTGAGATACGAGTGATAGATGGTTTATTTACTGTAGTTATAGTCGCTGAAGTCTCTCGTGATTTTATTCGGGGCGACGCGCCGTTTTATCGAGACTTTGTATTATACTCGGTATTAAATTTCATAAAAGTTGTATAACTGCTTTTATGACTCAAGCATCGTTATGAAATATCGTGTCGATTATACTAGATGTTGCCTTTGATGAAATTATGTCGAATTAGGTTTCAAGTTGATTATTGATAATATTATCTCGATTTTTCTTGTAGATCCTAGTCGGGTATTAATAGTTATACATCCTTTAAGGTTAAAAAGTTGAGTTGGTTAATGGTTGAGATAACTTTGAACGAGGGCATTAGGTATAAAATTATAAACCGACGCTTATGCTAACCCCATAGACGCATAAGGATTTATAGTTTATATACAAAGGGAAAGCTGGATTCAAAACGCAGCAGTACATAAGCATGACCCAACTACCTAATGCCGATACCATTGAGGCGAATAAGCCCGTATAATAAATGAAGAATTTGGGGAGATAATCTCCACACTTAAGTTATCTCGATTTAAGATATACGTCAAGCCAGCTTTGAAGTTAAGATAATAATACCATTTGTAGGTTCTTATAATAAACATTTAGATGTCATGGTGAGGTGTATGACTATAATCTGGGAGTAACACTTTAAGGTGAACTAAAGATGTTGGCCGAGTTGTTGTATGTTTGAGTTGTATATTATGTCGGAATTTGCTATACTTAAGGAAGATAACAAATAGAGAGATATCTCCGTGATTAAGGCGCATTGTGGGTGTTGTCGGCTAATGTAAAAGCGGATTTGTCGGCGTTAGTCGGAAAGCTCCACACAAAGATTTATCTTGTCGGTAGGGAGCCGTATAAAATATAGCCTTGAGGCGGATAGTCGTTAAATAGGTGTGGTCTTGGAATTATCCTTGTTTTATATGAGCCGTAGGTTAACTCGTGATTTGTATTCAATCGCCTTTTTAGGCACTCTATTTCCTATGGGCGGGCGCTTTTATGCCTAGGCTGGCTGCGCGGGACGAGACGCATCGTCGAGTAACAAGGCACTGCCGAGGCGATGGTGGTCAAGACCCCTAACAAATATATTTTTTCTCTTATTTGGAGTTCCGTTTTGCACGTAATAATTATTGTTGTCTCGAGTCAGAAAAAAAAAAATGTTTGACGTCAGAATTATATTATTGCTTTTCAAATGTTGTATTGCTTTCATTAGTCAATCTTTACGGACGAGTTGTATTATTTTTATTACCAATGCTAAATGAAGTCATTTTATCGTTATCCATCGTTGGTGATTCTCGATTGTTCAAAGTTGACGCATTTGTCCAACTGTACCCACCCGGGCGGTCGTTTACAAAGCATCATCTGCGGAGTGATTCCCCTATTTGCTTCCATTATTCAGGAGGCGGATTCTCATTTGATGACTTCGGGAAAAGTTGAGACTGCTCTTAAATGAATATGCGTTATTTATGGTCGTAGCTCAAATGCATTGTATTTTTGTAACATCGTGAGCAAGAGGATTCCATGATGGACAACATTCATCAGGTAAATGTTAATGTACGTGCATATGTTATATATATATATATGAATATATATGACGGGATCAAGTCCGTGGTATTTGTATTTCCTCAACTTAATACCGAATTCTCTATTCTCTTCGAGGGCGGCGCTTTTATGCCTAGGTCTCAGGAGCAACCGCTGAGGTGGCCGAGGATCCGTTTTTCTCGAGCCGCATGGCATCATAAGCGGCGCTACAAGCAGATAGAAGCCCTCACCGGCCATTCACGCTTTTGTGGTCGATTTGTATATTTCTAGACGTGTGTTGTATTATATTAAAGGGCCGGGTTGTCATACTTTTCCTATGTCGTATTTTTGGATTTCTTGCATATCCGGGTCAGATTAATCAGTGGATCAGATCGCTAACTGCTATATCGTTGGATGTATCATGGAACAATTACCTAATTTAGAGTTTTGTTTTGTTAATGTCACAGTTTCTAGCTTTCTATTGTATCCATCGATCGGTGACTCGTGTACGTGTTGTTAATGATCTTAACCTCGTGGCCGACTAAAGCGTGGTCGTTACTTATTTTTTAAAGACGTGAGCCTGTGTTCAAGGTCTTACGGTGTCTCTGTGGGTGGCTATGTGCTCAGTTGATAGCTGAAGCATGAAATGTCGATATTGGTATGTTTTCATGGGATCTCGATCTTTCCTCTTTCTTTTTTTGTTATTTTCAGATCGCTGGGATGCTACCACGTAGGTCTATTCGCTGTGCACGCTGCAGGCCAAGAAGCAAGCGGGCGCAGCCGGTGGGGGCCGCAAAGAGGTGCCGAGAGGTGGTGCAGCCATGTGTAGTCGTAAAATATGGATAGCATCGTAGGTAGCGATGAGCCTAGTGTCGGGCCACATGACTCGTGGGATAACACAGGAGATCAAGAGATCGGGGAGCGCCTGCCGGGCCGGGCGTAGCTGGAGTTACAGAAAGAAGCTATTCGACCGCTTCAAGCCGGGACCCGCCGAAGCCTTGCCGGAGCCGATTCTCCTATTCGCATCGAGTTCATTCAAGATTTGGAGAGTATATTTGACCCTCATGGGAGTTAATGGGAGTTGAGGACCATTCGCAGCTGCATGCATTACACGGAGCCTCTCGATCGCGGGAGAACGTACACCGATCTTTGATCAAGGGGCCGGGCGGACACCTTGTCGCTGACCGGCCTGCGGGAATTATTTCGAGGGAGCTTTTGTCTTGGCGGTGCATATGCGTCGCCTCTATAGAGAATTGATCTTACCTAAGCAGTCGCGTAAATAAGATCACGCCGAGAAAGATTCAGCGATCTCGCTGCCTACTTCCTGAGGTGAATCCTAATGGCGGAAGAGATCGGCAGGTTCAGTGGGATCGAATGAACTAGGAGATCCGCAATGCTGAATGAACTAGTAACGATGCTTTGCTGTGCAGAGAGTAGATTTACCGAGTGTCCGGGTCAGCGGGGAGAAAAGAGGAAGATACGACGCCTGTGACGGCAATGAGTTCTAGGTTTCGCGGACGCCCATCGCAGTCAAGGCCGCCATATGTAGCTCTCCTCTGCCCCTCGCCAAGTACTAATTACCCAAGACTATTGCCATGCCCGGCCTTTTAATCGGTCCGGGGATCTCTGCAGGCTGTCGTGGGAGTGCAGAGTGACTGGGCGGGTGTTTTGTGGCATGGTAAACCGGGTCATGTGAGCCGCGGAACGGCAGACGTGGTCGTGGTCTGCTATCGATGTCGCTGTGAAGTGGCACATCGCTCGTTGATTTTCCCTAGAGGCAGAGTGTGATATGGGAGTGCTAGGAACATTTACTCCAGCCAAGCAGCCGGCGCAGGAGGCTATCAAGGAAGTCGTGAGGTCTATTCAGCCGATGTAGGAAGCTTGGGCGCAAGGCTGAGTAATAAGGTAGTAGTGTCGAGACTAGCCAGGGCGCTGAACTGGGCCACAAGGGTATATTTGTGGTTACCTAGCAGAACTCGATTTCAGCGGTAATGTACTTTAAATTTATGCTGGTTAAAAGAAAGCTCCTGGTTTGATTCTCGAGCTACTCATTCCTTCATATCTCTAAAATTTTCCCCAACGTGATTCTCGAAACTCGAGAAATTCTTGCATATACCACTTCTAATTCTGGAATCACGGTGCAAAGCATGTTAAGATCATTTATACTAGAAATTGTCCCATAAGTATCGAAAAAATCAATGTTTTGGAGGCAGATTTACTACCTTTGGAGAGACGAATGATTTTGATCTTTATTCCGGGAAACGGATCGCTGGGGAGACATCACGCTACGATAGATTGTCATCTTAAGAAGATCAAATATCGAGTCCTCGTAAACCTAAGATCTTCTTCCTAGGTGTGATAAAAAAAATTCTTTTCCTCTTGTCTCATTTTTTTCCCTTAGTTGCCCATAAGATGCCGGTGCTGGGATGTGTTGGTTATCTTGCCTATGTTGTCGACACAAGTAAGGAGAAGATCGATTTTGAGGGAGGCGCATGTTACAGAGAGTATGTTGATGTAAGTTTCCCGAGGAGTGACTTCCTCCCGCTGGTAGGCGGAGTTTTCATAGAATTAATTCTCGGTACTACTCCGATTTCTATAGCACCTTATAGAATGGCTCCCTAGCCAAGGAGTCAAAACGCAATTGTAGGAATCTTTGTCGGATAAGTGGATCTATCTCGACCAAGTGAAGTTCACTCAAAGGTCCGGTGTTATTTGTCAAGAAGAAGACGATCTTTGATTGCCAGGTATCGATTATAGACAATCGAACAAAGTAACAATTAAGAATCGATATCCGCTGCTCTGTAATTGATGATCCGCTTGATCAATTGAAGGATGCCCGGTATTTTCTAAGATTAACTCTGAGGTCGCTACCATCAAATGAGGATTAAGGAGGAGGATGTGATCAAGTTGTCATTTAGAAATAAAGATACGGGCACTAATGAAGCTTTTTGTGATGCCATTTGGGTTACCTAATGCCCTGCAAAGATTTATGACCTTAAGTGAACCGTGTTCCTTTCTTTACTTGGATAAATTTAAAGGCGGTGTTCATTGACGATATTTTGATATATTCTCGCAGCTGGCGGCAGCATTTAAGCAATACTTTAGAATCACAATGAGACTCGAGGAAAAAATGAATTGTACGATAAATTTTCTCCAAGTGTACCTGCTGGGAAAAGTGCGCCAGCTATGGATTTCGTGGAGAGGGTAAGCGACCCTCAAAAAGTTGAAGTCATGATGAATCAGGAACGACCCACAAGCTGCTATCAAATATTTAAGTTTTCGGTTCCGGGCGGATACTATCGGAGATTTATACAGACTTGTCAATTATTGCCACACCCATGACCAAAGTTGACCAGAAAGGAGTTCCATTTGTTTGAGTGAGGATCGTGGAACGGTGCCTAAATGAAGTTGAAAGAGAAATTGACTACCGCGCCAAGATCAATTTCTTCAAGCAGACGTGATGGCCACGCCGCATAAGTGATGCGCCACATCGTGGGTCAGATGTGTGCTAATGCAACATGGTAAGGTGGCAGCTTATGCATCGCGACAATCGATAAATCAGCGAGAAAAAACTATCCGACGCTTGATTTGGAACTAGCCGCAATTGTTCGCACTTAAGATTCGGGAGGCATTATTACTTTTTATGGTGTGACTTGCAAAAATTTTATCGACTTCACAAAAGTTTGAAATACTCTCCCACGCAGAGATTTGAATCCGAGGAAGCGAATGTGGATGGATTTTATCAACATTATGATGTTTCCAATACTATCATCCTCAGCGCGAACGCGCGGCCGGATGATTGAATGTAGTGGGAAGTTAAAAGAGCCATTAAATGAAAATGAAGCAACTTGGTGTTAATTTCGGAGCCGGAGTCACGGCGGCTCAAGGGCGCAAATAAGAGTTCGACCAGCTTCTTCTTGATCGGATACTCGAGGGACAACAAAAGACGGTAGAAATTGCAAAAGAGTAGTCGGGAAGCCGAAAAGTCGGAAGCCGACGGAGGTTATGGTGAGAGATGATGGCCTTTACAATGCATGGTAGATTATTCGGCCTTACTCTCGTGGAGTTTAAAAGGAGATTTTGGACGGCCCCTCATAATGCCCATATAGTACGATCCCGCGGTACAAAGATGTATAGACTCTAAGAGTGCTAGACGGGTGGCCCAACACGAAGAGCGAAATTGCCGAATTTGTATCAAAATGTCCGATTTGTCAACAGTGAAGATAGAACACCTATTATCCAAATGGGGGCTACCGCAACCCCTTACTATTCCAAGAGAGAGTGGACTTGGGAGCATATTACGACATGGACTTGTTTTTGGACTTTGAGGACGCCGAGGAAAGAATGATAGCATTTGGGTGATAGTGACGATCACGAATCAAATTTCATTTCTTACCAATTAAATCGACTCACGGTCCCGCAATGGCGAGGTTGTATGTGGATCAAATTGTGCGATTACATGGAGCCACGTATCCATCAGACGATCGAGACGCGATTCACCTCTCTAGATTTTGGAAAGGATTTCGTGAAGCCGAATGGGGACGTAGGTCGTACTGGTACATCATTTTCTTCACCCATGACGGGCAAATGGGGAGAGAAATAATTCAAACATCGGAGGATATGTCAAGTGGGCCTCGCTATGAATTTTTCTCTCGAAATCGATTTACGACCGCCTAAATGGAGTTTGTATATAATAATAGTTTCCATACCAAGATTGGAATGGCAAATTCATTTCAAGAGGCATTATAATGGCAGGAAATGTACGACTCAGCTTTGTTGAATGAAGTAGGGATAGAAAAAGTGTACGGTTCAGAGTCAGTGGAAAGTGTCGCTGAGAATAAATTGATACAATAAAGACCTAAAAAGCATGCAAAGATAGACAAAAGATGTATGCATCGTCGTGTGGATGTAACCTTTGAAATTAGTGATAAAGTACTCCTTGAGAATATCCCCGGAAAGCGTGCGCTGAGATTCAAAGAGAGGGGAAGTTGAGCCCACGATACATCGCTCGTAAGTCGGCAAGATCCTCATCTTTTTGAAATAGAAGTTGGGTTCTATACTTTGTGCTATAATATGTGTAACATGTGATTTTCTATATAAGGATGAATAAGTGAGTTGGGAAACGGGCGCGTAGGTAAGCCGAGTAAATTTCGAGGACGAAATTTTTATTAGGTGGGGAGACTGAAACAAAACCGTCTGCATAAGCATTTTTTTTTTTTATATGATTTTAGTTGCCCGGTTGAGTGTTTTGTGTTAGTTAATATTTGATATCGAATAACGATAATATGGGTTGAACGATAATATATTTTGGAGAATATAAATTTAATTTGACTTGTGTTCTAATTATGTTGTTAAACCGAGAAGAGAAGCGAAATCAAGGAATCAAACGAGACCTAAACTCACTTAAAAGTGTCCAACCTACCACCACTAACTTCTTTATATACTTGTCAATATGTCAACCCGATCACAAAAAATCTTTCTTTCTTTCTTCCTCCCTAAGCAAAGGGCCGAACTCTCTCAACCTTCCTTGATTTTTTTCATTTTTTGGAAATTCAGGAATCTAACTTCATAATCTCAAGCTTCCATCTCGCTCATCAAAGGTATTTAGTTTTAATCCTCCAATCTCATTATTTTATAGCTATAGTTGACCATTTACTGTTTTGACTTCTTTTATGTTGACTTTTAGATCTCAATTTATTATGTGATAGAAATGTTATCTAAGTGTAGTTTATGGATTTAAGGGGTGACTTGAGAGATTATCAGTTGTAAAGTGGTGTATGCCGAGGTTTGACCTTGCTGACTTTTTTTGTTGACTTTTCTCTTAAATTAACTTTTAAATTGTAGTAGAAGATTAGAGGACTTTAATATAGTTATTTTGGGGAATAGAATTGGTTCGATATGGACAGTAAAGACCGGTTTGAGAAAAGTTCGGGGAAAAGTTCGTGATAAAGATTTAGTGTTTGAATCTTGGAGGTTGTATTTAATGGTTTAATTAGTTGACAATCGATTGTTGGATTTATTGGAATGTGATTAAAGTGTTAGTCAAGTAGGTAATAAGGTGATGACCCTAATATTGGGATTTTACGGGTTGGCAATTAATGTAGTTATTGACGTTAGAAGCGTATATTAATCTCGGGGGATGTGGATGTACTGCTAAGAATAGTAAATTTGAAATTGTGAGACGTGGTATAACGCTTCTGTGGTTTATATGGTATATAAATGTTAATAGAGGTTATTCCCTACTAAATGTGTTATAATGTATAATTTTTTTTGAATAGGAGTTTGTACCGGATCTAAGACGAGATCGCCTTGTGAAGTTATCATTACTGCTAAAGCTCGAGGTAGAGTACAAATCTCGTAATGGGAACCCTTCATATATATTATGTTATATATTTTGCATGTAAGGTTTGGACTATTCTAATACGTGTATCAGGTGATTATGATTTATATTATGTGAAAATTGTGATTTATGATTCATATGATTTAAATAATTGAGATTTATGAGTTATATTAGGAGATAATTGAGATTATGATTCATATAACGAGAATTTAGTGATTTACTTATATTATGATAATAGAATATTTATCTCATGTTACGAGATTACGGGTACGCTAATGCCAAGGCCAAGGTATCAGGTTTACAGGGTCACATTGTTGTATGTGGTCATGTGCTTGGATTGCTTTGGCGTGTTAATCATGGGAGCCTACAAAGTGACTCCGACGAGGTAAGATATTACATGGGAATGCTGATTCTGGAGTGCGGCGGCACACAGCGTGAAATGGGTCGGTGACGAGTGAGGCCCTACCGATTATTTGGAGGTGGATTCCTCATATGTGTATTATTTGGAGGTGGATTCTCATATGTGTACTATCTAAGGAGGCGGATTCTCATTTGTTTACTATTCATGGAGGTGGATTCCCTCATTTGACGACTCGTGTGTCGAGACTCAAGCTTTCCCTTAAAATGAATATGCGTTATTTAGCAGTCATTGTAGGCTCATATGCATTGTATTTGTAACATCGCATAAAGCGATTCCATGCGATAGCTGTGAGGCTATTCATCAGTAGCCCGGAAGGTTAACGATGTGCATATGTTATATATATATAAGTATGAATATATGATGGGATCAAGTCTGTGGTATTTGTATTCACTCAGCTTAATAGCTCACTCCCTATTCTTTGTGGCGGCGTTTTTATGCCTAGGTCTCTAGGAGCGATCAGCCGAGTGGCCGAGACCGCTTTGGCCGAAATTCTCGCGTGAGATCATAAAGTGGCGCGGCGCGGCATACAGAAGTCCTCACTACTATTCCCTTTTGTGGTCGATTTGTATTTCTAGACGCGTTGTATTATATCGGTGGGGCCGGGTTGTCATACTTTCCCTATGTTGTATTTTACTTTGTGATATCCCCTCAAATTTTATTATTCGTGTGGGATTGTACTTTGTTGTCCGTTATATCGTTGGATGTGTTGCTGGAACACCACGTAATGAACAGAGTTTTTAGTTTTTGTTAATGTAAGTGTGTCATATTTAGCGGTTGTATCCATCGGGCCAGACTCGTGTGCTGTGTTGTTACGATCTTTAACCTCTCGTGGCGGCCGACTCAGCGGGTCGTTATAGTATATGTTATCATGGATTGTGTGCTCTGCTTGGGGGTTGTATTTTCATCTTGTAATCATGACGGTGTTTCGTCAGAGTTGCCTGCTTGCTCGCGGCTGGTCGTAATCAGTACCGAGTCGTATGTGTGTTTCTGAGGAGTTTTATATGGCGCGTGGGTCAGACATTCGTGTCATGTTTATACTACTGCATAAGCGCCGGAGTCATGTTGATGCATGCTGAAAGTTATATTATCCGTATTGCCTTATACCTCAAGATAAGCGCTGTGTTTTTGCTTCGCACTGCCATTTATTCGGTGATAGCCATGTCGACGGGCATGCTTTTCCCCGCAGTCGAAAGTTGATTTTATTTGGCGCATTAGCTGTGTAACCGGATACGAAGCCGATATGAGTCGATAAGCGAGTTTATGAGTTTATATGAGTTATGTTCTGAAAGTTGATATGAGTTGTTATGAAGTTGATATAAGTTGGTTGAGTTGGACTGTGGCCGATACGCTGACACCGTTGCTCGAGTCGATTGGAGTTGTTGAGTTGATAGAGTCATGTGAGTCGCATCGAGTGGTTTAGTCAGTGTCGCAGTTTATGCTGACGCAGGCTGTGGAGTCGGGGTCTATTTGGCTGCTATTAATGCTGTTTAAATTCTATATGCTTTTGTGATATGTTTATGACCCGCCTATTGCTGCGGATATGATGTTGATTATACTGTATGTCAGCCATGAAAGTTTAAGGCTCTAATTATGTTCAAGTGATTATTAATAATATTATTTGGCTTTTCTTTGTAGATCCTAGGTTGATATTGTTGGAAATAAAATGAGAATTGATTCCATTTATTATGTCCGTTGCGACAATTGTGTATCAATTCATTTACCAACTGTTGTAAATGTGATTATCGTAACTTAGTGTCTAAATTTAGTAATTCGTATATTACTAGCGCTGGGTTCTCATGTTAATTTAAATGGTTATGAGCCATTGCTAGCTGTATCTTTTACTCATTAATCGTTATAATAATAGTAATTAGTCAATTATTATTATTATACAACTTACTATTATCTGAGCTTCGTAAGGTCACACACATACAAATGACGCTGAAGTTATATTTCATGTATGAAATTAAAGAGAATCGTATAATTGAGAAATGTATTTCACTCATGCGGTTCTACATTTTATGTGGTAGAATATCGAACAAATAGAATCAATTAAATAGTTAGTTTAATTAGTTCGAGTACTCTTTAACATTTATCAATAACTTGAAAGATTGTTTATATTGACTCATTACTATTTAATTAAACTAATTACAATAGGTCAACCCCATTAGTGTCTTAACGAATCCAATGGAGCAATCTAGTCAAGCTAATACTTAACGGGTTGCTTATCGGGGATGGTTAACCCAGAGCCCCCCCTGGGGGTTTTCATGACATAATAAGTGAAAATCTTTCATCAAAAACCCAGCCCCCTCGGGGCCGAAATTCTCCAAGAAATTTTTCTTGGTTTCGTTTTTGTTCAACCTTATTTTACTAGCATAAATCGCTTGATTCAACCTCAAAAAGTGACCAACTGTAGATATCCTACGACATATTACAACAAGGAGCCGAGGGATGTCAAATTCCACGCTGCGGAATTTGAAGCGCTGCGGGTTCTTATGGAATTTACTCCGGGCTGCAATGTAAGTACTCTCTTTTTATATACTTATTGTAATCATGCATATATTTTAGAATAATATAGCACTTTTAAGATAGCAATACGTAACTGAACGAAGCACAACAT
>JADFUC010000437.1:0-60767 GCA_019722365.1 Lithospermum erythrorhizon
CATGAACATGAATTAAGAATGAAAGTCCAAATAAAAAGGATCCATAACATAATATTCCATTACTTAATAATTAGGTTCATCCATGTTACATTATATTTTCTAAAGTATTATTTTCTACATTTTATGGGCAAGTGGGTACCATCACACCCATTATTACACGAACGATAGGAAATGGAACATATCCCTCAACAATGACACTCAGAAGCTCGGATTTCGAAACTTTTGTTTTAGGTGATTATAACATAGAGTGGTGCCATCGCTCACATGTACCTCATACAAGATTCAAGTTACGCGGCATGAACTTGACTTCTAAATAGCAAAAATAAATAATCAATAGAAATTCTCATTAAACTCCAAAAAACAAAATCTAAAGGAAATTTTAAGAAATTAAAATCTAATAGATGTTTTTATTTTTTCTTGTTAAGATTTAACCATAGATAACTTTGTAGTTATTTTGGAAAAATTACAAGATATGTTATCAATTTTATATATATTTATTAAGGAATAATTTGGTCAACATTAATAACGCGGCTGGACATTCAACGTGTCCCTACGTGTAACTATTCAATTATTTCATTTAATCGTTATGTAGTTTCGTGGATATCAGTATGATATCTTCTTTGTCAGATTCGGAACGGATCAGACATGTGAGCTAAAATGGTAGAATAGGGGAGGAAAGCCATGGAAATGGCAAGTAGCTAAACTCTAACATACCATAATGGAAACCACTAACTTTCTCATCTGTGATGACTAGAATGGACATCATTCTATATCAAATAATTGCAAGTTTTCATCTCTACTCTATTCTTATATATAGAGTCCCAATCAATGGAAAAAGGATTAGATTTTTGAGAAGAAAAGAATTAAAGGCTTTATATATATGTATATATATATTAAAGCCTACCAAATATTATTTTCACCATCTTTAATTCAAAGTACACCTTCTTCCTTTCTCTCCAGCAAATGGGTTCTACACCATCCCAATATTTACACACAATGGATGATTACATTTACATATCACCGCTTACATATTTACAGCCGGATGACACATTTACATATCACCGGTAACATATTTACACACGCTGATGACATTTAAATATCGTCGATGACATATTTAAATCACCATCGGGTAATAATTTGACACATTTCAACACCCGAGTATACAATATCTATAGGCTATCTAAGTTGTCACCACCTGGCTTAAAAGTAACATCGGCCATAACAAAGATATCCACGCCTACCCGATACTGCTCACATATCGCTGTCGTGTTTATTTCCCTTTAAAGGATGCACCCGTCCTCGCTTGTTCTAACTTAGCACGGAGACCCTTCCTGAGCATACCCCGTTGGGTTTTGCAAAGTTATCGCTGAAAAACGTAGTCGTGGAAGTCAAGCACCGTAGCCCTCTCTACAAGTGCTCGCTGATCGACGCATGTGCAATCGAGGACTTTGATTGTCGAGGTAAAATATTCACCGTTTTTTTGCCTCAACAATATTAAAATTAGCATTTAAAAGTAATTAATTTTCAAAGCTTAGAACAAAACAAAATATCATTTAGATTACTGCAATGGAGTACCTTTTTCACATAAGCACAACCACACCAAAATTGCTCCAACGAGAACTGTTTTCAATTGTCTATTCATCTTTCCTAACATTTCAAGTATATCTATCCCTATGCATTCATCCTTATTTATAGAGTATAGTTTTTCTGAAAGATTAAATATATTAATGAGTCCGAATCATATTACCATAAATTCTAAATAAATTATTAACAAAACGTAAATGCTATATCAGGTACATGTATGGATAGTATCCATTAAATTTACCTAAAATAGCCCTGAATGCTATGTGCAGTCATCTTGTTCCATATTACGTTTTGTGGGAAAAATCATTTAAGGGAAAATTTTATTCTAAAAGGATTAAAACCTTGACCGGGTCTCTCGTTATACATGTCATGAGCAATAGCGTAAAAAGTTAAATTGCGGGATATTCTTCCAGTAGGGGGGACTTGATCTTCCACTTTCCAAAACCAACTTGTCTGGTGTCGAGCATGACTCGAACCCTTGTGAAGAGGCTGAAGTGCGTACTTAGCTTCAGGCTTCTTCTGAGTTGAGCTATCAACTTTGTAATAACCCGTTACAAAAAAAAAAAAAAAAAAAAAAAAAAAATTTACTAGGTCGGCGGGTGGGACCCGGGAATAGTATAAATTTTTTAGAGTGAGCTAATATTATTTAAGTAAAACTTTTGGGCAATTTCATTTTATAAATTTTAGTAAGTGTTTGCCAAGCCGGGAAGAATTTTATCCTTTGAAATGGGTTAAGTGGAGATTTAAATGCGATGAGGAAATTACTTAGAAACGAGCGGGACTCGGGTTTTTAAAATATCTATTCATACATATCTCCACATGCGTCACAAAGCAACATCATCTTATTTCCTCTTTCCCTTGGTGGCCGAAATATTCCATCTCCCCCACGTGAGCATTTTTTTCCGTTTCTGCTTCGATTGTCGTCGAACTTCGAGATACGTTTGTAAGAATATCGTTCTCCCATCGTTCTCTTGGAGTTAAGGTAGAAATTTCAAGTCTTTGAAGATATTTCTTTGGGTTTGACATAGTTTGACTTTTAGTTGACTTTTCATAATTGAATTGCAGGCAAATCTTAGTTGGTTATGGGTTACGTGACGTATTTGAGTGAATTCGTGGTTTTAGAAATCGTTTGAGGACGTTATGTGGTCGAGTTGACTTTTAGGTTTTCGGTTGACTTTTTATATGAATATTTTTATAAGACTTTAAATGTGTGAGGAGTTATATTGAGACCTTATTATAGTTGTTATGATGTTAAATTTGGTGATTTAAAATTGATTAAGGTGTTATGTTGAAAAAGTGTAAATTCGAATTTGAGTTATAATTATTATTTGAATTATAGATTGTTAATTATGGACTTGATGATTAGTTAAGAATAACATAAGGTAATTTGTAATGAGAAAGTGATAAGATGGAATTTAGCGGGGGAATCGATTGGGTTGTGTCCGATGGGATTATAATTCGATAGTTTATCGAATCCAAGTTATATACCGTTTTAGAGATAGTTCTAGAGTTGGCAGTTTTGTATCTTCTAGAGCAGCGGTATATAGTAGTAGGTCTTGATTATACTTTAAGATTGTTGTTTGGCGTTGATGGAAAGAGTTACAGCAGTTGTCTTTCGTGAAGGTTTTGCGGTAGCTAGCGGAGGTAGTCACTTATACCGCGTGTATTACCTTATGTACATCTTTCAAATGGTGTATCTGTCACTTGTATTATAATTATGGTATAAAGGTGTCACAATTAACATGTATAATTATGTGTGAATGGTGTACATGTCCTTGTGATATGATTACGTGAGAATGGTATACATGTAATGGTTGTACGATTATGTATGAGCCATAATATGATTATGTGACTACATTGCGGCGTTGAAGAATTTGGTTTGAGGTAAGTGATGGGTTGAACTCCCAACTTATATTTCTGTATTTCTGTGGCCTTGTGGCCGGCACTTGTGTGGTATTCTTGGCTTTGTCGGCAACGTGGTATTTATGTGGCCTTGGCTTGTGGTATTTATGTGGCTTTGTCGGCACTTGTAGTATTTATGTGGCACTTTATCCCAAACTAACTTGTGTTATGTGACTTTATTAAACCTTTGTGGTATTTATGTGGCACTTGGCGGCGGTTGTGATTGATTCTGGGTGTGTGATGTATTAGGCGTATGCTTTCTGTATTGTTGGAAGTAAAAGTAGTTGGTTATTGAGAGGTGTTCGATGGAGTTATGTATGATTTTGAGGTGACTTGAGTATTAGGATATGACCACATAGTTGGGACTACTAGGGATTAGGTGGACTACTCGGCTTCACTTGCGAGGATATGTGGCCAGTGGCCACATACTGCAGTAGCGTGCGGTGCGTTCTCTTTTTGTCATTTCTTTGTGTGCATTGTCGGTGGCCACTACTTGGTATAGCGTGCGGTTTGTACATCTGCGGTATAGGCGTGCGGTATGATTCTCTTTGTCGCTTTCTTGTGTGTCGAGGTGGCCTATCACTACGGTATAGCGTGCGGTTTGGCACATACTACGGTATAGCGTGCGGTATGATTCTTTGATCGACAACGTGTGCGTTGTCGGGGTGATACATCTTGCGGTATAGCGTGCGGGTTTGGCCACATACTCGGGTATAGCGTGCTGATATAGGTCTCTTTGATCGACTTTCTTTATTAATGCGTTGTCGGGGGTGGCCACATCTTCTGGTATAAGCGTGCGGTTTATTACTATCTTTAAGGTATAGCGTGCGGTATGATTCTTTGATCGACAACATTGTGCATTGTCGGGGTATTTTATCTTCTACGGTATAGCGTGCGGTATGATTATAACTTTGATCAGGCACTGGCACATTGATAAAATTGTCGAGGTGGCTCTATCTGCAGGTATAGCGTGCGGTGTGCCTTATACTTTGTGTATAGAATGCGGTGTGCCTTATACTTTGTGTATAAGTGCGGTGTGCACTTATACTTTGTGTATAAGTGCGGTTTGGCCTTATCTTTGCGGTATAAGTGCGAGGTGATTGTTGATTTGTCCCGTTTCACGCGGGTAGGCAGTTGAGTATATCATAGCATTAAAGAGGATGGTATACTTGCCGGGTGGGGATATGAGAGAGATAGGAGTTTGATGACTAGAGTTTTAGTCGTTGTTGAGTCTCTGTGATTTAATTGGGTGATTGTGTGCTTATAAGACCCTCTATTATATATTCATGTGTTATGTCTGAAGAAACTTCATGTTAGATATGTTGTATGACTTTATCCGATAATCACGGCATACATGTATTTAATTCGTATTTGACTTCGATGACTATTCCTTGATCTTGTTGTTGTGCTAGCAACTTGATGCTTTTGATGGTTATACTTCATTTTTTAGCGTCGACCTTGTCGAAAACTATTTTTATTCGGGGATCACATTATTTCTTTCGGTTGTAGCCTTCCCGGCATTCTTGTCTTTTGTTAGATATATTACATATACTTCTTAAGTGATGGCTAATGGATGAGAATACCCCACTTGGAATGAGAACATTAGGAGCGAAATATAAGCGAAGTTTGTGTTAATCGTCGATGATGTTGATGATATTTTATATATATGGTGGAAAATGGATTGAATGTGCTAGAATATAAATCTTGTCAACATGACGATACCGTAGGTAAATAAGTTCCGTATACTAAATAAAATAAAGGAAGATAAATACGTACTTAGGTTATACGGATTCAAGACCTCTTTTCAGTCCTTAAGAAATGCATATATTTGGAAGATCTTATGAGGAACATTAGTTGTCATAGGAGGTGTATGACTGTAAATGGGGAGTAGTACTTTAAAGTGAACTAAAGATAAGTGATTGAGTTGTATATGCATGAGTTATGAGAGGTTAAGATATATGTTTAAGTTATTGTGTGTTTGAGGTGTATATTATATTGGGAATTAGCTATACTTCAGAAAGATAACAGATAGAGAAATACCTCTTGTAATTAAGGTGTACTGTGAGTAAGTTGTTGACGTAGTGTGGGTTATCGGTGTTAGTTAGAAAGCCAATAAGGAAAGTTTTATTTTGTGGCAAGTAACCTATAAAATAATACTCTTGGGGTATATAGTCTCTAAATAGGTGAGGAATCTAAATTATTCTTATTCGATGATGCGATCGGGTAAGGTTAGCTTACGTGGCATTTATTTTCGCTCGACTTTTTAGGCTGACTTATTTTCCCCACCATAAGCGGGCGTTCGTACCTAGGTTGTTGGAATAGGCGATATCATTGAGTAAGCTGCGTACCAGCGAAGATGGCGATAGTGGCTTGAAGACCTCAAGCAGTCATACTTTTATCTTGCTTGAAGTTTTAATTTGTATATAATTGTATTGACTCGAGTTATAACAAATTGTTTGTTGTGTAGTTATATTATGATTTTTTGATGTTGTTGTACTATTGGTTAGTTCACCCGATGGACAAGTTATATTGTTTTTATTTATGATGTAAAGAAGTCGTTTTATTGTTGTCGAAGCCGTTGGTATTTCTACGATGTCTGAGGTTGGTGACGGTCCCGACCTGGGGGGAGCACTTTGGGCGGGTCGTTCTGATTTTGGTATCGGAGCTTTGGTTTTATGTTTTTCTTGATGTCTTTATTATTGGTTATGTGCCTAAGGTTCGAGGGTTATAAGTGTGTTATTATTGTGAGTCGTTTTAAGTTTGAGTTCGTTTCTTTTCGAATCCGTTGTATTTGTTGAGGCCTTAACTTGAAGATTTAGTTATTTCGCGTCACAGTGCTTCTGAGACTACTTTGCATTAAATGTGTTTTGTGGTGTTATTTGATTAAGATGTGTTATATTAGGAGATATGTGAAATGAATTGGGTAATATAGCGTGCGTCGAGTTATGTATTTGTTGAGATGGGTAGGCATTTGGGCATATATGGAGATCGGTGCGATGAGTAGATATTTATGAGGATTATATTGGAGCGATACATGTAATGGGTTAGAATATGATGCAAGGTATCGAGAAATATTATAGAATATTTAGGTGATCTATATATTTTGGGAAATGTCTTAATAGTTGATGTGGTAATGCAGTGCTAATATGAGATTTTATGGCGGAAATTAATTAAGGATAAGGGTGATAGTGTACTCACGATATCACTGAGTGGAGTTGTAAGGAATATCAATGGGTTATAAAATAAGATTCTTGGTTAACTAAGATACGTGATTATAAGGAAGTGTGAAATGTGGGTTTGATCGGAAATGATAAATAAATTAGAATTGGGAATACAAATCGAGGCTGAATAAGAAAAGAGTTTTGAGTTATCTGTTAATAATGTTTAAGTAAGAGTTCGGTGTTTGAGTAGAGTGCATCTTTTGTGATAGTAATGATCATTCTTGAGGATGTAAACTCTAGGTTGAAACCTTTGGAGATGGAATACGGATGAATATGTTTGAGGATTCGGGAAGTATTGAACGGAATTCACTGGTGTTGAATTTGAAGTTGTTGATAAGTGCAGGGCAATTGTGTGAATTTAAAGGGTAATAAAAAGGTTAGTTGAGGAGGATTCTGGTGACATGTAGTCATGGGATTAGAAATTGATCGTGGTGTAAGAGGTTGATCTTTAAAATAATTAAGAATTTCTCTTGGATACTTGGAGTAATTGGGGATTTATCACTCGGTTGTTACCTTATCTATGTTGAGTGAAGTATATGGTAATTGATTGTGTTGTGTATCTGTTATAAATTTATCTGTGGCTTTAATAGTGAAATTGTGAAATGTTGACTTGAACGGTGGTTGTGTTTGAGGTATTCTGGGCTATTTATTTTTGTGGTATTCATGTTTAAATTTGTATATGATTGGGTGTGTTCAATTGGAGTATATTTGTGTTATGGACGTATCTGTGAATATATTTTTACGAGAATAGTTCCTATATGAAATTGTTGTATCGTGTGTATTATGGATGCTACGTTGAGATTGTTGTGTGTATGATTGATATTATATGTGTGATTTGTGAATTGTTTGATTTGAGGATATTGAGATGATGTGGGGTGTTCGAAGGGTAGGCACACGGGAGAAAAGGATGAATTGTTATACATAATGTTATTGTAGTTTATCTTTGTAAGTTATTTTACTTAAGTAATTTGCGTCTGACGTGGTGTGGAGTGAAATTTTCACATTTTCGTTTAATTATGTGATATGGAGTAGTATGGTGACACAAATTGTAGTGGGCAGTATCGGTATTAGCGTTATGAATTTTAATTTTACAAGGTAGTATTTTGGAGGCAATTGAGGATGTTTATAATACTAAGATTGATAATGATAATAACAAGCGAGCTTGATAAGATGATAAGCTTGAATAGGGAAAATTGGCCGGTTAGATGTGTTATGGTGTAAGAGAGTCAACATGCTTAAGTTAATTGACATAAGATATTATGGGAGCTATGAGAGCCGAATCTTATATTGAAATTTGAGTAGGTGACAAGGTGTGCGATGTTAGTTGATAAGGGCATGTCGAAGGTGCGTTGAGTTTATCGGCGGATTGGGTTACGAGTAAATTTCGAGGCGAAATTTTATAAAGGTGGGTAGATTGTAACCGTTCTGAAAAAAAAAAAAAAAAAAAATTCGGTCGGTGGGACCGGGAATAGTATATTTTTTTCGATGATAATATTGACCCCAAGTAAAACTTTTTGGGCAGATTTCATTTATAATTTAGTAGTGTTTGTCATGGAAGAATTTTATCTTTGAGATCGGTCGAGATAATTCGAAATCTGTGAATCGGTCGGTTGTAGTATATTTCGGTTTAGAGAATTTTAAAGTTTTAATCGTATGGCATGATATTATTTGGGGATTAGAGTTAAATTTATGTTGTTGGAGTTGTGTTGTTAGGCGAGGCAATGGCAAAGCCGAGCGAGAAGCGGCAATGCTTGAGATATTTTGTGCGGATACATGAGACTTTTATGTAATCCTTTGAAACATCGTAAATAAAAAAGAAAAATTTTAACTGTAGCCCATGGAGGGCGAACTCCTCCTATTTTCCTCAAGGAGAATTTCTTCAATTTTCTTCCAAAATTGGCGAGCTTTGGTCCTAAAATTTTTGGGAGAATCCCCGAGTCGTTCTCTACGTTTGAGGTAAGAAATTTCAAATCTTTTGGAGTATTTCT
Organism: Lithospermum erythrorhizon; assembly: GCA_019722365.1. NCBI lineage: Eukaryota > Viridiplantae > Streptophyta > Magnoliopsida > Boraginales > Boraginaceae > Lithospermum > Lithospermum erythrorhizon. The sequence continues at coordinate 8,696 of JADFUC010000437.1, forward strand.
TGAGTTTGAGGATGTTGACTTTTTGGGAATTTGAGTTGACTTTGAGATTTAATGTTTATTATGTTATAAATTGTAAATCTAAAAGCTTAGATTATCATTATAATAGTTGATAATTATCGATTTATGGGGTTTGAAAATGCTAAGGATCATAGTTGACTTTAGTTGACTTTTCCATAACTTAATTTTATGATGAATCTTAGTTTGTTATGGGTTCTATGACGTATATAAGTGATGAATTCGTGATTTAGAGGTTGTTTGAGGACGTTATGGCCGAGTTGACTTTTAGGTTTTCGGTTGACTTTTTGAGGTGATATTTTTATAAGACTTTAAATGTGTAGGGAGTTTAATTGGGACCTTATTATAGCTATTGTGATGTTAAATCGGTGATTTAAAAATTCATTAAAGGCAGTTAGGTTGAAAAAGTAATATTTTCAAGTTGAGATATAATTGATATTTTGGAGTATAGATTGTTAATTAGGGACCTGCTGATTAACTAGAATGATTTATAAGTTGGATTGTAATGATAAAGTAATAAGATGGAATTTTAGCAGGGGATCGATTTGGTTGTGTTCGATGGGATTATAATTCGATAGTTGCACGTCGTATTGGAGCCGTTTAGAAATCGTTCCGATGAGAGTTGGTAATGTTTATTCTAGAGCGTAATTCTTGGTATTAGTTCTGAGTATACTTTACGGGTGTTCTTGGGCCTTGACGCGGGGAAGGGAGCACGTTCGTGTCCTTTGTGATAGCTAGTAGAGGTGAAATCTTTATCTCGCGTGTATTCACCTTATGTACTTAACTTAAATGGTGTACATCCTTGTATTATAATTATGTAAAAGGGTATACGAGGTCTTTGTAATATAATTATGTGAATGGTGTATATATCGTTGTGATATGATTCACGGAAAGGTATACATGCTAATGGTTGTACGATTATGTAATGGCTAATATATGATTATGTGACTTTCTGATACGGCGTTGAAATTTGGTTTGAGGTAAGTGATTGACTGAACTCCCAGCTTATATTTACGTATTATGTAGCCTTGGCTGACACTTGTATTGGTATTTATGTGGCTTTAATCGGCACTTGTGAGTAATGTGGCCTTAGCGGCACTTGTGGTATTTATGTGGCCTTGACGGCGCTTGTGGTATTTATGTGGCTTTAGCCGGCACTTGTGGTATTTATGTGGCCTTCCTTGGCGGTTGTGATTGATTCTGATTGTGAGGTATTAGGCGTATGCTTTCTTTATTGTTGGAGTAGAGTAGTTGGTTATTGAGAGGTGTTCGATGGGTTATGTATGATTTTGAGGTGAGCAGGTATTAGGATATGACCTATGGTTGGAGATACTTAGGGATTAGGTAGCTTCTCGCTTCGCTGCAGGGATATGTGGCCAGTGGCCACATACTACGGTATAAGCGTGCGGTATGATTCTCTTTGATCGCTTTGTTGTGTGCACATTGTCGGTGGCCTATACTACGGTATAGCGTGCGGTTTAATACATACTACGGTATAGCGTGCGGTATGATTCTCTTTGATCATTTCTTTATTAATGCATTTAATCGAGGTATTACTATCACTGCGGTATAGCGTGCGGTTTGGCCACATACTACAGGTATAGCGTGCGGTATGATTCTCTTTGATCGCTTTTCTTTGTGTGCATTATCAGTGGCCACATACTACGGTATAGCGTGCGGTATGATTCTCTTTGATCATTTCTTTGTGTGCGTTGTCGGTGGCCACATCTTCACGGTATAGGCGTGCGGTTTGGCCACATGCTACGGTATAGCGTGTGGTATGACTCTCTTTGATTACTTTCTTTGTGTGCATTGTTGATGTGGCCCTATACTCACGGTATAGCGTGCGGTGTGCCTTATCTTTGTGTATAAGTGCGGTGTGCACTTATACTTTGTGTATAAGTGCGGTGTGCCTTATACTTTGTGTGTATAGTGCGGTGTGCACTTATACTTTGTGTGTATAAGTGCGGTTTGGCCTTATCTTGTGGTATAAGTGCGAGGTGATTGTTGATTTGTCCATTCCACTGCGGTGGAAGCCAAGTTAATTATATGCGCGTTAGAGGATGGTATCTTGGTGGGGGATATGAGAGATAGGAGGTTTGATGACTGAGTTTTTAGTCGTTGTTGAGTCTACTGTGATTTCATTTGGGTGATTGTATGCTTATCGGAACCCTCTATTCTATATTTATGTGTTATGTCTGAGACTTCCTGTGGAATTATGTTGTATGACTTTATTCGGCAGTCCTGTATATATGTATTTGATTCATATTTGACTATGATGTGTATTCACAATCTTGTTGTTGTGCTAGCATGATGCTTTAAATAGTTATACTTCATTTTTTTAAGCGTCGGCCTTATCGGCCAACTATTTTTCTTCGGAATCACGGTATTTATTTTCGGTTGGCACTTACCATTCTTGTCTTTGTTAGATTATGTTCTATATATCTTAGAGTGGCTAAATGGATGAGATACGCTTTGGAATGAGAACATTAGGAGCGAGAGAAATTAAAGCTGAAGTTTATGCTAATCATCGATGATGTTGATGATATTTATATATATATATGAATTTGGAAAATGGATTCAAATGTGTACTTTAGAATATGAAGTCTTGATCTAACCGCGACGATACCATAGGTAAGCCAGTTAAGGTATACTAAATGGAAAATGCGGGAAGATAAATGCATTGCCAGGTTATACGGATTGAGATATATTCTTCGGTCGTATTAAGAATGCATATATTTGGAAGGTCTTGCTGAGGGAACATCGGTTGTCATAGGAGATATGATTGTAAATTGGGAGTAGTACTTTGAGTGAAGCTAAAGATAAGTGATTGAGTTATTGTATGCGTAAGGTTATGAGAGGTTAAGATATATGTTTAAGTTATTGTGTGGTTGAGGTGCTTGTATTATATTGGGAATTAGCTATACTTGAGGAAAAGATAATAGATGGATACACTCTTGTAATTAGGTATCTTTGTGTGGTAAGTTGTTGACGTAGTGTGGGTTATCGGTGTTAGTTAGAAAGCCCGATAAGGAAAGTTTTATTTTGTGTGATAGCACTAAAATAATACTCTTAAGGGTATATAGTCTCTAAATAGGTGAGGAATCCCCAAATTATTAGCATTAGATGCGTCGGGTAGGTTAAGCTTACAATGCTTTATTTATTTTTAAACCGAACTTTTAATTGACTTCCTATTCCCTCACATAGGCGGGCGTTTAAATGCACAGAGTTGTTGCGGAATGGCCCAGATATCGTTGGTAGAATATTTGCGTCATGAAGATGGCGATGGTGGCTTGAAGACCTCAACAGTCATACTTTTATCTTCTTGAAGTTCTGTTGTATGTAATAATTATTATTGTCTCGAGATGTATAACAAATTGTTTGATGTGTATTTATATTGTGATTTTCAGTTGTTGTACTATTGGTTAGTTAATTAGATGAGTTATATTGTTTATTTATGATGTAAAGAAGTCGTTTTTATTGTTATCGTCGTTGGTGGCTACGATGTCTGAGTTGGTGGCGGTCGGCGCCGGGAAGCGAGGCGGGTCGTTCGTTACTCTTCTCCAGTATCACATGGGGCTTTATTTCTTTTAGGAAAGATGCAGACTTACAAAATTGAAGCCGTTTGCGTATGAGCATGTAAGATGCTTAGATTTATGCTTGGTTCTTTTTAAAATCTTCGTTTTGGTAGCTGCAGACTAGGAATGTTCGCTATAGCCGATTTTAATCGATAAAATTGGGAATTTTCAAGTATAATATGATTGATTAATTGGTATTTTACCAAGGAGCTATTTCGAGTTAATTTAGGGTTAATTAATGTAAAATCGTATTTTTTTACTTGATTAATTCGAGGGCAATTAGAAACCGCTATTTGATCGAGAGTTAAACTTCGATTTGGGTTTAATGTACCAATTAGCCATGACATATTTTTTTGCCTCCATTATTAATTAATTTGATTGATTCGACTTAATTAATTTAATTATTATTTTAATAAATTTTCGATATCTTACACCAGAATTGAACTATAATGGAGAACATGCATTATAGTAGTATCCCATATATATATTTTTATATTAAAGTTGCTGATGAAGCACCAAATAATAATACCAGTAAGTAATGGTAATCTTGAATATTTGTCAAGGTAGCCATCAAGCTGCATGAAACTACACATTAGTTCTTGAGGTCGCCATCATGAAGATGAATTGTTACTCACTTGTCTTTTGACTTGCCCAACATGTATGTACTATTAACAATTAATGTCGGTTATTATATATGTAAAACTTATAAAATAGTTTTGTCCTTAGCTTCTTCATCACAATTCACAATCCAAGTCTTAATATGGTTTAAGATGTGAAATTAGAAATTGAAAAATATACACGATGAAATAAGTTATTACGGAATATTATTTATGATTAAAATTTTATCTTGAAAAATAAAATCATCAATCGATTAAATGAATGAATGAGTTATTATATTTATTTTTTGTCTTTCTTTTTAACGAATTAATTTAAAAATCTATTGAAAAGAAAAAAAATTGAAAATTAATATTCTACGTATACAATATAAAGAAATTTATGAATTGGGTCCATATTTAATTGCAGGTGTCAACTGCTATGAAGCCTCCCAGCCCAGCAGCCCTACTAGCGAGAGAGGTGGGGCCGTGGGGGTGCATGAACTTAATCCAAATTTATTACAATAGTAGCTACTGGAAATGCCTTTAGGAAAGAAGAATACTTTAACTATTGTGTTGTTATCTATCTTATATATAATATTTGAAAGTGCATTGGTGGATTCTGAGTGAAGTCAGCTTTGATATTTTATTTTTATCGCTTTTAGTAATTAATCACACAAAATTTAACTTTCATAATATTTGATTACGTATGACAAAAGCTACACGAAAACGAAAAGAGACAAAATAAAGGTTATCGATTATTTTTTCTATGGTGGTATATTAATGGAGTTCACCCAAAAGCTTTATAATATGATGGTATGATATTTTACTCTTTATATCTTTCGGTATGTTACTTAATTTTAATTTATTATTTGTATTATTAAAAAGATATTATAAATGATGGATGAATATTTGCGAGTTAAGCGCTCTTGTGAAATATAGTTGAAGTATCGTTCATTCTTTAACATTAAAAATGCAATTTATACACTATCATTTTGCGTTACCTTTTCTATTATAAATTAATTTTAGAATGAAACCACATGTAGTCATGTATTCTTAATAATTTTTGATCTTTAGCTTTGATCTTACCGACTTTTTAATTTGAGCTTTTAAAATATTAAAAGTTTCCCTTTTTTTCCCAAAAAAGCAAGAGATAATTAATATTTGGAACTGAGTTCTTATCTGTACATTTCATCGTATTTGTTTAGGTGTACAATTCACCTCCTATTTTTAAGTATAATAATTGAGAAAGTTTCAATTAAAAACAAAATAATACTTTTACTTAAAAAAAAACATTATTCTATTGTGTGTGTAGTATTTGCTATTTGGAACCTTGATCTAGATCCACCAATAAAAAAAATTCCTAATAGATAATAGGACAATATCTTTAGTATATTATAAAGAGTGTTGTGCGTGTCACACACTCCATGATCATACGGTTGAGTGGCGCGTGATCATATACAACTTTATACATTTCTTTTTGGTTTCTTTTTTAAAACTTTATTTTTAAAATTTCGATTAACTTTAATAAAAGCTTTTTAAGATAATATTTGGCCGTCATAGGCTACATTGGATAGGATCTTTAAATTAATAATTAAGTGTTTTTTAACTTTCCATTCATTTTTTTGCAATTATCCAATTCTTATAGCTTCGATAAGTATCTTTCGATTAACAATAAGCTCGTAAGCAGTCCCAGAAACTCATGGATAGGGTGTTTGGTTTTTTTTTTTTTACAATTATCATCTACAGTAAAAGCTCGGTAAATTAATAGTCGGATTCTTTAATGCTTGATACAGATAATATTTTTTTTTTTGGTCTTGTCGATCATGGGATCATACTGTCACGATTTGTGTCTCGATTGGGGATCTGTACGATAAGAATAGAACACTTGTCTGCGTTTTTAAAGAATATAACTAACCTCACTTTTTAAATAATCAATTAAATCTTAATACATGGAATAATATTTTTGGCGGAAATTAAGGCTAGGGATAGGATGCTAAATTAATAATTCGTGTTTTTTTCTTTCCATTTTTTTTTTTTTTGCAATTATCAACTCACAGTAGAAGCTTCGATAAATTATCTTCGGTCTTTAATAAAGCTCCCTACTTGATCTCGACTCGGGGATAGGGTGCTTAGTTTTTGTTTACAAGCTATCATGCAGTAGAAGCTCGGTAAGAATTAATAATCGGTTATTTAATAAACACTTTAATAAAAGCTCTTTAATAAACACTTTAATAGCTCCACTAGCAGTCAGGCTAGGGATAAGTCTTGGTTTTTTCTGATTATAAATACAGGTAGAAGGATCGATAAATTAATAGTGATTATTTAATAAAACACTTTAATAAGCTCACTAGCCGGTCGAACTGCGGGGAATAGGGTCCTAAATTAATAATTAAGTGATTTTTCTTTCCATTTTTTTTTTTGGAATTATCAGCTACTTGTAGAAAACTCGATAAATTAATATTTGATTAACAATAAGCTCACTAGCAGTCTATTCGGGGATAAGTCTTTAAATTAATGAAAATCGCTAAAATTATAAGATAATACATTTTGATAATTGACTAAGTTCAAGTAACTTTAATTGAATTAGTTTTTATTCAATTAAGTCTGATAAGTTGTGTGATTACTAATTATCGTAATGGTCATTATTTTGCAACTTCATTTCTAGATAAAATACTAAATCCGGGGAAATTCATGAACTATGTAAGAACTATTACAAAAGTAATGTTGATTGATTATTAATCTTTTGATGATATTATAACAGAGTTAATTAAGTATTTAGATGAATAATAGTAATGTGTTTAATGGTCGCTTTCTCTTATTATTTACATAGAAAATTATTTACTACTGTTGTCTTCTAGCTCCCCTGCCGAGGAACAGCACGAGATATTCACTAATCTTGTGGTTTAGCTTAATTGGGGTATCCATCCTCTTTAAGATTGTTTGGTTATGCCGGATTGCAAGAGATCAACAACTAAATTAATGCTACCAGATCAGGTTGCATGAAATTCCCAATGAGATTAGATTGAAGGTAAGCATAGTACGGAGTAATTAATGAATCTTTGTAATACTTCCACATAATTAACTCATCATTTGATATATTTGCTCACTTTGAAAGCTTAGGCTTTGTTCATTAGAAGATAAGAATGTATGTATAGGGAGATGGGAACTATAAAATGAAGTATTATGACTTAGTAATTAAATTGTTAAAAATGCATGAAGGTATATCTCGAAAAAAATTACCCGATATGGGTAATTTAGTAATTAAGCCCGTTAAAACTAATTGTCTTTCTAATCATTTATATATAAATTAAGAAAATCAAAAAGTATATTGAAAATATAGAATGAGAATTAATTGAAACTATATCATTAGTTGGTTGCTAATTTAATACTCCCTCTGTTTTTTTTACTTGACGTCCTAGCATTTTTTACGTTAATTAAGAAGAAATTAAGAATGTAGTACATTTTACCTATATATTCCTAATCAATCACTAAAACAACAATTAATAGCATTAAATATAAAGTAGCTTTTATATTATTTATGTAGCTTTTATATTCAGGCGCCCATTAGTCCATCGCTAATGTGGGAGGTTATCAAAGTGTGTCTTATCAGACAGTCATTAGCCACCCCAGTAGCATCATAGCCGGATAACCCATGACACCGAGACCACGACCTGGATTGACAATTACTTCTAGCTTCTTTGCCGAGGGATCGAACCAACGCCGATCTTGTGGTAGCATATGAGCGACCGTGTCGGCTAGTTCACTATGTAACTTTTGAATACATTAAGTAGAGGCTTAAAAGGAAAAACTAATGAAACATTGAATTAGAATTCCAAAGTGACAATTATTTAAAAAAAAAATTGCTTTAGGATGTCGTGCTTAAAAAAAACTGGGAGGGAGTAAGAAAAAATAGACAAAAGTACGTTGAAAATGTAAAATTACAATTTTCGATGTTATAAAGACAATGTTGAAACAAAAAAATTGAATTACAGAAAGGCAGTAAAAGAGGAATAGAGAGTATAATAGAAATCATTTCAAATACTTCATAAGCGTATTCGTTTAATGGAATAAGTAATCGTTGATGTAAGGGATGTTTCGGTCGGTTTTTTCATTTTTTGTGTGAAATCGATTCTGTCGGTTTTCTAAATACACAAATCATTTCGGTTCGAAAGTAATTCGGTTTGAATCGGTTCGGTTGATATCGACTTTTTTCATGCTTAGTCAGTTCGGTTCGATCGATTTTTTGGTTTCATACTTGATAATGCCATATAAAAAGGTCATGATTTCAAATTAAAATAAAATACGCATAAATTTCAATAGCATCTGTAGAATCATGATATAATAGTAGGCAGATCGTCGAAGCGATTAACTGTAGGTGATTACTAGATTTTTTGGCTTGCATGCATGATAATAGATATAGGCCACGAATAAATTAGTAACACGTACATAATAATATTAATTACTAACGGAATCTTGCGTTCATAATCGTGATTAACTAAACCCAGAGTACTCGCAGTGTTAAACTAAAATAGTTATAAAAGCTAAAAAATATCATGGAAATAAATGTAAACAAGATATATATGCTCGGTTAAACCGGGCGAAACCGATTAATTTTGTCGGTATGATTTTTTTCTTACCACCACTTTGATTCGGTCTCATTTTTTGCATGAATCGGTAAAAATCCGATTTGGTTCTTGTTGCGGTTTGAATCGAACCGATAACATCCCTAATTGAATGGAAGAATAAAAAGGTTGCCTCGAAGCTCCTCAACCTTTAATTCTACTTGATTGTGTGAATTTACGAATCCTTGCCAGGTTCGTGTAAGAATGACCATTAGTTTGATGCTCGACTGACTCGACTCCACTCGTCACCCACTCTGCCTAATGGGGGCTAAAGAGGCCTGGCCTTTCAAAGTATTGCCGCTTGTGTGGTTGTGTACTTGTGTTGTTTTAGCATGGCTTGTTTTTTAATTATTTTTTATAGGAGTTGTTTCCACTTTCCATAATAATTGATATTTTTTACTAGTAAAGCCAATTTTTCTTTGTAATATACCATTATTTTTTATAAATAAAAGTCGAAATATCAAAAAGAATTATAATTATTTGTCCTAAGATTTACATTACCATCGCGACTGGAATTAGAAAAACTTAAAATATTGCAAATATTCTGAGAATGAAAATACATCATGTTGTCAAAACAATTAATATTCATAAGATGCCGCAAAATATAATCAGCTTTCCTGGTGAGATCATACGGAATTACGGACTACCATTACAATACCTAATTAACGTAACCAAAACCAAGTTCTTTCTTTTGATAAAGATATGTAACGCAGTAACAAATACACTTCATCTCTAATCAATATGTCAAGTTCGAATGGGACTAAAAGCACACTAATACAAATAGAGATGCTAAAATAATAATTTGCCCCTAAACGAAACTTCCTTAAACACTACACTTACAAAATAGGGGTGTTAAAATAGTAATTTCATCCTTTTTAAAACACTGTTTGAGGTGTGTTTTTAGCAACGATAGTCAAGTTCGAGTCATCCTATAGCTTAATATATATATAAAAGAAGTTCCTTATTCTATTTATTTCATTTTCCTAATTTCAATATATATATAGTGCAAAGTCATCAACAATGTTCTGAAGAGGAAGGTAGTTAGCTTCCTAGAAACCAAAGTGGGCCGGCAGATTGGACAATTATTTTGGGACATACAACCAACTAGTCAACTGCCTCTATCACGCCACCATCTGTTAAGCTTCTTTCATGTTGTCCCAAAAATAAAACAAACATCTCTTCTTCACAAAACTATGCAACTTCAAGAATCATGTAAACATATATATAGCTAAAATAACATGAAGAATCTTATTATTCAACAAAAAAAGATGGGCAAAACTGTTAGAAAAATTGTCCAACATGTTACCTTTAGGTGGAGCTTAGTAGATAAATTTTCAGTTTTTAAGGATTTTTTCAAGTTCATTTGGGATAGGATTCTTGTTTGTTCGATAAGGAAGCAACATGGGTATCGTTTGTTGACTGTAATAGCAAGTGGAAGACCATCTTCTTCTTCTTCATCCATGGAGGATATTGATGCAGAGTCTCCAAGAACAGAGCTTACAAGTAGTAGCTTTGAATATGATAGTGATTCAGATTTAGTTTCGTTGAAGATTAGCATATTGGGTGATTGTCAGATTGGTAAAACAAGTTTTGTGGTAATAATTCATCCATTGTCCCAGTTTCTTTGTCTTGTTTATTACTCCCTCCATCCCATAATTGAAGGAATTTTTTGCTATTTTGGTAAATACCAAAATATATTCTCATTTTGACTAAGAGAAATGGAGGAAAATTTAAGTTGTAACGAAAAAATTTGAAATTTTCTTAATTTGTGTGCAAAGTCAAATGGGACTCACCCTTGAATCAATTCTGAAACGACCTTGTTGTAATCACATGACTAAGATTGCGTATTATCTGACCCTCCTTTCCTTATAAAACCATTGGGGCATGTTTAATGTTTATTATTTATTATTCTTGATCATACAACTATCCTTTGAAGAAATAATTGATATAGATTTATGTTTGATGATATTGTAGATAAAATATGTAGGAGATGAAGAAGAGAAGAGGTCATTGCAGATGAGAGGATTGAATATGATGGATAAAACAATGAGTGTTAAAGGAGCTAGGATTGCTTTCAGAATATGGGATGTTGGAGGTATGTTTTTTTTTTAATAAAAAGATTATGTTATTTATTTTTATTATGGATTTAGAGGAATATGTTTTATGATGAATTTCTATGTTTGATTGTGAAATTTGTAGGTGATGAGAGATCACTTGATCAAGTCCCCATTGCCTGTAAAGATGCTGTAGCAATTTTGTTCATGTTTGACCTCACTAGTCGCACTACTCTAAACAGGTAATATACATTATACACATTTTTATCATATGGACAATATTTTGGGACATTGGTAACAATCAAATTATTCCCACCATAACTTAACTCAATAAACTCGTGTGTATTTGTTCGATGTATGAAATTGAAATGGGATTCGAGTAGCACTATGTACATAGTTTTAAAATTTATATTGAAGTTTACTTTGCTGGCCTGATTCCATTCCAATTTCATGACTCGAACAAACATAAATTTGTTTTAAATTTATCTAAGTTTGTCATATTGAATGTTCATTAATTTGTATTGGCAGTGTCATAGGCTGGTATGCTAAATCAAGAAAATGGAATCAGGTACCAGACAGCTTTATTCCAAATTCATCTGTTTTAAGTATTCTCCTTTAATGCAAAAAAAGTAAGCAACCTCACATGATAAAGTTATAGCAACAACAATAAAAAAAGTAGCTATAAATTTTAGTACACTTGTTGTAACATCTTTTTCCCAGATTGGAAAATGATTTATCATATATGGTGATAGTCTTTTTGGTTGGAATTTACCTATCCCTCAAGAAAATCTGTTGAGCTTTATTGTCTTTGAGAAATAAATTTGATGTATATGCATGCCCAAATCTGACTTCTCTTTGCAATTTTGTTTGTTCATTGCAGAATGCAATTCCCATACTAATAGGGACCAAATTTGATGATTTTGTCCAACTTCCACCAGATATACAATGGACTGTAATAAGTCAGGTACAAAACAATAAATTCCATTATGCCTCATTAATTATTGCTTGGAAATCAAGAGAAGAAAGAAAAAGGAAAGAGATTATTTAACACGATTTGGAAAAAAATAGACCAAACTAAGTTATCTTTGACAACTTTCTTGTTGAGATCATCAAGGGGTTATGGGAATGGTCATTAATTTATTAATTTACGTTGAATATTATGTATGTTGTCCTTCCTCAGCTTATTTTTGTATGTATATACATTAGATTCGAATTAAGTAATTAATATCTAAAACTTAAAGACAATTCTTTAATCATTTTTTGGTTAATATATTTTTTTCGTAAATCATAACGTATGTTTATGGCTTACTATTTTATTTTAATTTTTAAACAAACTTATGGTGACAAAAAAAAATCTTGCACTGTGGGTTTAAAAATTGATATGATAACCAACAAATTATTTGAAAATAGTATTTAATTTGTAGACCTAAATACTCCATAACATGTCTCCCACTATACACATTATGAAGCAAATAATGGCTACACATGGATAGAGTACACTTCATTCAATACCACATGAAGGAAAAATAAGTAAATAAGAAACATTATCGAAGACCTAAGGTAGACTAAAGTAGTCGTCCATTTATCAAGTCTTGATCATAGGTCAATTTATAGACTTGAATGGAATTTTTGTACTAATCTCTTTTGTCATAACTCTAAACCATGTAGACGTGTATGGTGTATAAGATAACTCTAAACCATGTAGACGTTTATAAGGACAAATGATGTTTTGTTGATATCAGTACCATAATTGAACTTTAGGTGCCGTAAGAGTTAAGATAATTCCACTTTTCCTCCATCAATTCTCACAGTTATACTTACATGATTAAGGCTAAAATTGTAATAAATTAAGAAAAAAAAAAATCCTTACCCCAAAATATCTCATGGGACCCTATTTAAATTCATGTGATTTTTATAAAATCCTTGATTTGATTAAATGTGAAATCTTTCATCTACAATTAAAACCCTACTTATTTCACCCCCGATTCATCACCAAAATCGTGTAGTGTCTAGAAATCTTTATTAACAAAGGCACAGAAAGCAAACCTGAAACTCTCACTAAATTTGTAAATAACCAGCGACATTTGAGATTAATGAGGAGATTTGCAAGATTAGAAAAAATGGAAAAACCAATAAAATTACATGTTTAATAAAAATTAGTTTGCATGTTGCTGCGGTGGATTTGATTATAGTTTTTGATTTTTTTTTCATGATATTTGTTTGCATGTTTTTTGAAGGTCTCAATATCCAAAAATTAAAAACTTAATTTGATTTGAGTGCTTTTATTGTTATGATAGTGTAAGTAGTCGAATAGTTTTATTCGGTAGTTTTAGTTATTCAATTTGTATCAAGTTATTCTTGTTTGGTTAGAAGTTGGATTCAAATTGAAAATGACTGTTAACAAGCATATTTGTTTATCGATTAAAAGCCTCGAGTTAAATACATATATTATGTTTTAATTCCATAGTGTTAGAATTATTGGGTTGGTGGAATTTGAACTATGTTTTTTTGGTTATTTTGTGTTGATTGTTAAAATTTTAGGTGAATGAATGGTGTTTGATACTTTGTTCTATGAATGTGTTTGATGGGTTTTAACTTTTATTTTGTGTTGATTGTTAAAATTTTATTTTGTGTTGATTGTTAAAATTCATGGGTTTCTGTCTGTTTTCGCTTATAATGACGTGAGTATCGTTTCATTCTATGAAATACACAAGTAAACCTTGTGGTGGTAACCATTTTTATTGGAAATGAATCTTCGATTATGATACAATACGTATTATTCTGAAGTGTGAATATTCTTGTCCCGATACATTCTTATTGTACTTTTATTATGTTAAATGTCTATATATGTATCTTTGTGTTAGCTGTGAATGGAGTGTAATCGCGTGTGTTTATCGTAATACGTAATCAGCGTGTTGCTCGTGCCGTGGTATTACATCTTGTCAGAAAAGAAATACCGCAACAAGTGTCCTTTGGTATTATAGTCCATACCTAAATTTCGAGAATGATTTAGGTGCTTATACAGAATTAGTAAGCAGAATGCTTACATAAGGACAAATGTGTAAAATCAAACAAATTTGAACAATGGAACAAAAAATTAAATAAAAAATATGGAAAATGAAACAACCAACTCTCCCCTACCCACTCCCACCATTCTATTATACTGAAAAATTGAAATCAAGCAACCCACTCTTCCCTCTTCAACATTTGAAAAGAACAACTGCAAAGATGAAAAAATTGTTAAGGGATGAATCGTGGAAAATTTTTGATTTTTTTTTATATAAACAAAATATATCCTGTTTTATTAGAGCCGTTAGATTAGAATCCCACTTAAATATACCGATCTGACGGTGTTTACATGTATAAGCTTATTGCTTACATTTAGAGTGTAAGCTCCTAAAACAAAACTCCAAAATTTCATAGTTTTAATTGACAAATCGAAGCATGTTAATTTGCAAATGCGAATAGAGGGTCACAGAGAATGCGTGGAAATCTTACTTGAAGGATGGATGAGTTTGGGAGAAATGTGATAGTGTTAGGAATGAGGATGTCATAGGAAAAAAATGAAAAAAAAAGAATCTGACGATAATAGTATAGTGGCGAAGCAGAACAATGACAAGATAAGAATAAGGGCAAATATGATGATGAATAATTAGAAAGAAAATTATATTGAATGTTTAAGAGTAGTATGAATCATTTAAACATGAAACTATAATTTGGAATGAAGGAAAATAAAATCATAAAAAAAGCAAGAAATACGAAACAATTAATGATGAGGCTACAATTATGGATAATAAATAGCTTATGAAAAATAATTGGCGTATAAAAAATATGACATTACGTAGAAAATATTAAAATACCGCTTGTCCACATTCTTGAGTGGGATTCACGCCGCGTAAAATTAATATCGCATAATCTACATGATTTAGCAGGCATTACCCTTAAACAATTTGTATATTTTATATTGTTATCACAGGACATAAATAATACAAAATTAGGATAAGACAAAATGAAAAGACTTTTTTTAGGCGATATGAATAAAACTACAATCTAAAAGAAAGAAAAGGAAAAATAAGTCATGAAAAAAGTTAAAAAAAAGCAATGGAGAAAAAATAGGCAAGAAATACGAACAGAGTGTGTCAGCCCAAAATTAGCAAGCAAATAGAACTTTTTTCTAAAATTCTAAAATCAAGAATTCTACAAAATACTCCTACTCAATCTTGGCCATTGATCAAAATATGGTGATCCAATGACCAAAATTTCAAAATAAGC
Source organism: Lithospermum erythrorhizon (assembly GCA_019722365.1). Classification (NCBI taxonomy): domain Eukaryota; kingdom Viridiplantae; phylum Streptophyta; class Magnoliopsida; order Boraginales; family Boraginaceae; genus Lithospermum; species Lithospermum erythrorhizon. The sequence goes on from JADFUC010000437.1 coordinate 23,833, forward strand.
GCATTATAGCGCTGAAAATTTAAACATCTAAAAAAAACTCCAATTCTACATTTTGCTCCGTTCTTCATACACATTATAATGATATAATTGTTGATTTGGTCACAAATTGTTCAGACGAAATGCAAACTTTGAGTAAGGATAATTCACGTTATTCTGGATTAGTCTCCAAAGTGGCCTTAGCGTGTTTGCGTATGGTCCCGAAATAATAAGATCGAAAGTCTGACATTTGTCGGCTTTTCGGGGCCATCTCACTTATTTTGGTGCAAGCTTTCGTGGATTAATCTGCCGATAATATAAGCTATCGGAGATGAAATCTGGCTTAAATCCTCTTATAGAAAGCTTCAAAATCGAAAATTAACTCACACTATAATAGCAAATTTTAGAGTTGGTCAGTTACATTGGTCTTATTGGCAGTCCAAAATACTTGCATGATATTATATTCGTTTCAATTTAACTGTGTGGTTTTTCCGCACAAAATAATAAACCTACTTGGAACATAGTACATATGCTCATTTGTTGTGGTGAACATCCAGGCGAGGACATACGCGAGGGCGATGAAGGCAACCCTTTTCTTCTCAAGTGCAACACATAACATCAATGTCAACAAGATCTTCAAATTCATCATGGCCAAGCTTCTCAACTTGCCTTGTACAGTGGAAAGAAACTTAACAATTGGCGAACCCATCATCGATTACTAGGACCATGCATCTTTAGCACTTTGTTCAGTTGTATATAGCTAACTTCCCATTTCTAGAAAAAAGAAGAGTAAAGAGCAATAATGGAAGGAATTGCTGCTTTCATTTTGATCCAAATCATTCTTTGTTTCTTGATGGTTTTATTTAGGACAAATGGCTTGAGAGATCATTCTAGTTTAAGAACGTCGTAGCGACTAGTTATACGCCCGGTTACATAAAGAAGTGGGCGTCAGTAATAATACGAGTGAAGCCAACACGGCTATGTATCGGCGTCGGTTTAGTTCGGTAGTGTTCGTTCACGTTCGCAGAAACGTACGCAATCAGGTCGAGATAGTCCATTGAATCGTTAATAAGTGGGCAATGAAATGGGCGTAGGCACAACGAGCGTCTTGTAGAATTCAAAATGGACTAACAAGTTAGTCGTACTAGCTAGCGGATGACCCACCGAAAACCGGTCCACCTGCCACGTCTAACAACCACTTAACGAATGGGAGTCAACGAGTCAAATAATCATGTTTGGTCGAAATGAAATCTTTGGACTAAGTCGATCATTGCAATTTGAGTTGAGTTGATACTCGTGGATTAATGCGAGGCATGAAACATGACCTTCCTTGATTGTCCATACTTGTGATAGGCATGGCAAAGGCAGAACTGCTCGTTGATACTCGTTATTCGTAGGCTTGGCCCGTTAGACCGGCCCAGAGTCAATCCGTTTATTAACGGATCGGATTGGAGCAGTATTGAGTTTAGGGCAGCGCGGATTGAGAAGCATCTGGAGTGTCGGTGGGTATTGTCCAGGGCGCAAGGCAGGTATTAAGCGATGGCAGTTTATCGCTTTATGGCCCAAAGTTTTGGTATGTTAGAGCATGTTAGCTTCAAAAATAAATATGATAGTGGTGAGGATTGAACTTTGGACCTCATGATAGAAGTTAGGAACTGCCATGTTAATGATTTGTAAATATGTGTATAATAATTGATTAACTTATGTAGTATTAAATAATATATAAATACAAAGCATAAAATGCATCACTATATTATTTTTGAATAATAAATAAGATTTGTAATTAAAAACTATTTGAAGAAATAATTAAAATGATTTCATTTAAATTATGAAAGTTATTTAGTACTCCGTATTGCATAATAAACGGATAACAACGTAAGATTCATTAATATATTATTTGTTATATAATAAAGGTTGTTTAATTCGTTTAGTGTTAAATAATATATTATTCTATATTGTGACAAACTATCTTTTAATTATATTATAGTAATAAGTTTGTTAATGTTTAAGGAAAATGTAACATTAAACAACTTGTATGATATAATTAAAAGAATTTACATACAATCTTATTAATTTGTAATATAACGATGAATATTATTCATTTAATAATATATTATTTCACTCAAAATTTTATTAGTTATAGCATATATATTATAATATGTAAAATGAAGTATATTTATTGGATGTCACTAGTTTAACAATTATAATATATTGCTTTAATGATTAGTGTCTTACCCTTTCATTCTTTATATATTGATTATTGAAAAGAGGAAAAATACTGTGGATTCTTCTAGCAATGCAACATAGACAATTTAGAATTAAATAATAAAATTCAAGCATGATTACATTAAGGAAATATTCTTTTTTTTTTTTAATCTCAATTATTTTATAGTAAATTAATTATTCGAAATAACTTTCTATATCATCTCGTACTCCTAAATTTATTGCACCAAAAAAATTTCCATATCCAGTGTAGATTTCTTGTTTCCCTAATTACTCATTAATATGTGTAAATTTGTTTTAAACATAGACAATAAAATAAATAAATTACGAGTCTCACTCATGATTAAAACAATATATTTGAGTAACTTTCATTTATTGATTTTAAGTGTATTAAATACTCAGATTACTTACCTTATGTGATTTGCATTCCTAATGTTGTAATTGTAATCCAATCCTTATTAAATTCATTTTGTTATTTTCCCAATTTTCATACTCCTACCAACCAACCAATCAACCCAAATAAAAGTTAGGATTGGTTTTTCTTGAATTATCCTAATTGATTAAGTGATCAATGAAATGAATGTGACTTGAAATAAGAGATGTATTGCTTATTACTCTACTGGTATCGTATTAGATGTCTATTAAAGGGATCAAATGAAAAGATAAAAAGTTGAATATAAATTAAAATTTTGAACATACCTTGGGAGCTAGATGTATTAGCCAAATAAAAACAAATTGTAATAATTTTCAAATCACCTCTTCTTACATGATCAAATTAAGAATCTCAGGATTGAAGTGTTCGTTGTATATGTGGTCTAAAGATTGGAATTGTGTCAACTAGAGACAAAAAACACCATTATTAGCCAGCCACGTGACCGGTCACCATCATCAACCAAACCCATATTTAAGCCAAAACGGACCCATTTTCACATCCCATCCCCAATTCTTTGATTTCTGCATACAGACAACAACCCACATCAAGCATAACCCTAATATTTTTATTGTAGATGTCAAAACTGATCGAATAATTGCGATTGAAAAGTGTTTATTCAATAGGATATAGTGATATTAATAGACTGAGTAATTCGATAACTGCTCGGTAACCAACTCCTCAATCCATCCAAAATCTTAGTGAGTTGGACTCGAATATAACTTTTCATTTATACCCGTCACAATCACCGACAAGAATTTTATTCTTTTTACGAACTTGAAGTTGATAAATACGCAGTGCAGTATATCTATCACTTAATGTTGTTAAAAATACTTTAAATCGCGAAATTGTAAAACTTTCATTTTTGTTCATCCTACTTGAAACTTTATTTGTAGATATTTTATTTTATTGTATATCTTGATGGCTATATTTAGCTAACTTTCAATTTGATATATTTTTTATAAAATGTTATCTGACGCAAATAAATATATTTGAAATTCAGTTTGAAAATTACAGTATAAAAAAGTGGAGCCAATCTTTTGTGGGATGGAGGGAGTATAATATATATTTTAAAAAACAAATATCGAAGTTTGAAAATTCTATTTATAAAAAAAAAATTAGACCCAATCTTTTGTGGGATGGAGGAAGTATAATATATATTTTAAAAACAAATATATTTGTTTTTTAAATTTATCACTAATATTGTGTGATTACTGAGTAACTTGAGCCTACTCGGGTACTTTCGATCCAAAAAAGTCTGAGACATGCTCGAGATGTCGAGTCAAACTCGAATACAATTTATACTCGATAGCCAAAACAAAAGAATAATTATTCTACTCGATAAAGTACATATCCGATCGGCCACTCGTTAACAATCCTAATCGAATAACACGATACCCGATCTAACTTGCCTAGATAACCACACCAACGGAGTAGGACTAAAAGCATACCGAATCAGTGTTTACAAATAGGGGAGCTAAAATAGTAATTTCACCCTTGTTGGTGAAACTATTTGGAGTGTGCTTATAGCACGAGTGTACTAAAACGTGACACAACACAAGTAGCCATAAAAAGAAAGTACTTAAGATCACTTCATCATAATATACAATTCTTACATTTGTGTATACAAACAAACAACCTCAAAAGCCATTGTCCTAACATGGCCTTAACCTCCTTTTCTTCAACTCAAACCTCCATCAAACTACCCTCAAATCCCACCACCACATTGTTCTCTTCTTTACCCACAAATTTTTTCAGTCTTCCCAAAAACCCCCCATCAATTTCTTGCAGTTTGATCCAAGAATCAATGGCTGCATCTGTACAATCTGATACAGTTGTTTTAATGAGGCCTGATTCTTTTGGAAGATTTGGTAAATTTGGAGGGAAATATGTGCCTGAGACACTAATGTATGCTCTTACTGAACTTGAAGCTGCTTTTCAATCCCTTTCTGCTGACCAGGATTTTCAGGTCAGATTTTTTGTTTGGGGTTTTTTGTTAAAGATTCAATTTTTATTGGACCCAATTGAGCTACTGGGTTATATATATTGTAAAAGAAAAACTTGATTTATATGCAAGAATGATTGCATAAAGGAGGGGGTTGGGGGGGGTTTACTATACTGAAATGTAGTTGGGTTCTTGATTTTTTTTTTTTGTGATTGTTGTTAAAGGATTAATTTTTATGCATCCCAATTGAGCTACTTGCTTATATATGTCCAAAATGAAGGAATTTCAGGTCCTATTTTTTGGTTTGTTGTTTGTGATTTTTGTTAAAGATTGAATATTTATTGGACCCACTTGAGCTAATTACTTATATAGGTGCAAAAGGGATGAATTGATATATATATAAAGAATGAAAGCTTAAATTGGGTTTCATATTAGCTGGAAATGTAGTTGGAGTTCTTGTTCATTTTTAATAGTCTCTCCATCCCAAAAAAATTGTCCAGTTGATTTTAAACCTTCAAAATTATCAAACTTCGTAGCTTAATTGATACATTGCTTTGATTTGAATCAAAACTATCATGTTTATAGTGAATTACGTTAAAAACTAGCTTTTAATATTTTCACCTAATATTATACAACATGTATAAAAATGAATGGAATAGTGCAGTATCTAGACTGACTTAGTTTTTCTGCACTTCCTTGAAGCTGGGAAATGTAGGTAGCCATCTAAATACAGTTGATGCTACTACCAAATAAAACTTATGGATGGAATTTTTAGTTGTATAACTCGAGTTTCTGGTTTTGAGGCTGAATAATGTAGCATTTATATTTGTGAAGTAAGAGCTTTATACGGAATGGAAACTAACCATTGCTGCTGCATCTAGAAGAGTAGAGTGTTACCACTTGATGGATATTCATATCTTTCGATATTCATTTTGTTGATAAGTTGGAACCATTTTACATGGAAATTTAGGGCAAAAAGAACATGAATATTGCATTTGCTATATTGTCGAGCGTAAAAAATTGTAACTGCTAGTTCTCTTGATACTTTGTGCAGCAATTTTGCTCGATCTTGTAAATTTATGTTAGTTGGTATTTCAAAATTGCTTAATACCATTGCAGAAAGAGCTGGATGGTATCTTGAGGGACTATGTAGGAAGAGAGACACCTCTATACTTTGCTGAACGGCTTACTGAGCATTACAAACGCCCAAATGGTGAAGGACCTCTTATCTATCTTAAGAGAGAAGACCTTAATCATACCGGTGCTCATAAAATTAATAATGCTGTTGCCCAAGCATTGCTTGCCAAACGTTTGGGTAAAAAACGTATTATTGCAGAGACTGGTGCTGGTCAGCATGGAGTTGCCACAGCTACAGTTTGTGCTAGGTTTGGGTTGCCATGCATTATTTACATGGGTGCGCAAGATATGGAGAGGCAATCTCTTAATGTCTTCAGGATGCGGCTTCTTGGAGCCGAGGTTTGTTCTATCTTTTCTCCTATGACCACTCTCTTCATCATCCTCTCCATGGCCCATTTTCAACAGTTCCTAGGTGTTTAATGCTATAAAAAGCTAAAACTTATGAGATATTTGACAAAGTCATGTTGGAAAGCATTCGTGTAATTTGTTTTACATTACTCTAGTGGAAGAAATAGATATATTATGATAAGTGGTATAAGAATTCACTTAACTTTGTCCAAGATTTCTCATTCTAGCAAGTATTCCAAATTACTAAGCCTTAAGTTTGTGCCTCTATGTTTCCTCTATAAGAACACCTATTAACTTGGCACAATTTATGTACCTTCCACAGATGGGTTCTGTTTTGAGCTTCTTCCTTAAGTTTGTTTTGTTATTTTGATTGTGTTCTTTGTGTTTCCATTTTGCTTCACTAGTAGCTTACAATACTTCATCAGTTTCTTGGAATGTTGTTTCTAAATATACATCTTTCTTGAAGTCTTGGCAAGACTTCAGATATTTATCTTCTTCTGACCCCCATTTTGCTATAGGTTCGCCCAGTTCATTCTGGAACTGCCACTCTGAAAGATGCTACTTCAGAAGCCATACGGGACTGGGTGACCAACGTGGAAACTACTCACTATATTCTAGGATCTGTGGCTGGGCCACATCCTTATCCTATGATGGTAAGGGATTTCCATGCTGTAATCGGTAAGGAAACCAGGAAGCAAGCATTAGAGAAATGGGGCGGCAAACCAGATATCCTAGTCGCTTGTGTTGGTGGAGGTTCCAATGCCATGGGTTTGTTTCATGAATTTGTTGATGATGAAGATGTGCGATTGATTGGTGTTGAGGCTGCTGGATTTGGTCTACATAGTGGTAAGCATGCTGCCACATTGACTAAGGGAGAGGTTGGAGTGCTGCATGGAGCTATGAGCTATCTACTGCAAGATGACGATGGCCAAATAGTTGAGCCTCATTCTATCAGTGCCGGGTAAAAGGGGCATCCAATTTATTTCCATAATTTGGTAGTTTATATTGTTTTCGCAGGACTAACTTTAAATTGCTCATTTACAGACTGGATTACCCCGGGGTCGGGCCAGAGCATAGCTTTTTGAAAGATATAGGCCGCGCAGAGTATTATAGCATCACTGATGAAGAGGCTCTTGAAGGTGAGATATTGTCGTTTCATCTAGTCCTTAGTCCCATTTCACTTGTTAAGTTTTGTGCTGATCAAAGACAACCCTTATTGTTTAAATATCACAATGAGCTTAAAATTACTTGCAGCTTTCAAGAGGTTATCTCGGTTGGAAGGGATCATTCCTGCACTCGAGACATCCCATGCTCTTGCTTATCTAGAGAAGTTGTGCCCATCTCTCCCAGATGGAACCAAAGTTGTACTAAACTGCAGTGGTAGAGGAGATAAAGATGTCCAAACAGCCATTAAATATTTGGAAGTCTGATGTTCTTACTTCTTTTTCATATTACTCTCCGACGAAGATGAAGCCTTCACTAGATTCTCTGTAGTTGTTCCAACACTCAAGTTTTTGGAATGTTGCAACGCTTGTAATCTGTCGTCGTCTAGGAATGGACAAATTTTCTGATATGCTCTCTCTAGTTCTCTTTCCACCTTTCATGTCATTTTGCAAGATGCAATTACCAGCCTGGAGCTATGTTCAATGTGCTTGCAGGTGGAAATGTGCAAGATGCAATTACTAGCCTTCAGCTATGTTCAATGTGCTTGCAGGTGGAAATGTAAGAGTGTGAAGAGGTTATACTAATAAAATGGTTACTGAGCTGAGCTCAAGCTTAGTTACCAATTGAGCCAAGCTCGAGAAAGCTAATCGCCTTTTGAATGAAGACATCAATGGAAAGTGTCATCTTTTTATATTGTTGTTACAACTGAAGGGCTTTATAGTTCATCCATGTAACTCTCGAGTTTTATGGTTCACATCATTAAATATTACACATCAAGCACTTGTAAAAATTTGGAACTCGTTATTACTATCTACAAACACAAATGCCGTAGAGCTACCTGGCTGATCGAGAGAACAGCTACAACACATTTCTTCTTTCACGAGAAAGCAATATCCCTCATCTAGGATATATCATTGCTTAGCCTGCAAAAATAATGACTTTGTGAGTTGTTACAGCAATGATCTGATTTCTACTTATATAACATAAAAAGACAAATGAAATGCACTAGTCACATTATTGTTTTAAGATGTTATATGTATGATACACAGCACGAATATCTCTGCAAATATATGTAAGTCATGTAAAGAGATGAATGCACCACTTAAATCATCAAATGTATGTAATCGGCTAAAACTTGAGCCGTCAAACTATCGTTTGAGATAACTCAGATAAGCTATATAAACAACTCCTTCTTCGGCTTGTTTTATTTGCTTAAATTATGAAAAAAAATGATGGTAAGACTCATCAAGTGTAATAATGTATTATACAAAGTTAAGAGAAACAAACAAGCAACTCATCCACCAAAGATGTGACAAGTGTTCATGTTACTAGTCCAACATTTTACCAATCATCAAATTTGTGTAGTTTGTTGAGGGATGAAGATAGGAGTCAAGGGAAGATGTGATAATATTTTAATCAGGTGAGTAGGTGAGATCCAGTTTTGCATACATAATCTCAAACTAGGCATTTAAAGAGGTCATACTTGGTCCAAAAGCCAAAGTGAAGCAGTTACCTGTGAATACAAGAAAGTTCCCAAGACTGCAATAGCTGCCCCAAGAGCATTGACAGGTTGAACAGGTGTGCGAAAAATGATGATGGATGAGACTATGACTGAAATACGTTTCATGGTGTTCCCAACGCTGAATGTCAAAGGAGAGATCTCATCCAGTGACATGTATGATACCTGATTATACAAGTGATAGAAAATACTCTGGGCTGCCATCCACCTGTAGACATGAGTCAGCAATGTCAAAGGAAAAAGGTAGAAAATGTTAATCTGGAATAACAAATAAAACAAAAACCAAGACCCTGAACTACTTTTCATGACCCATGATGTCAATAATTCAATCAAGATAAAAATACTAATAAAAGAGAATGCAAAAAAGCTAATATGACTGATAAATTAAGTTTATTGTAAGAGTAAAATTACCATATGCAATACTCGGTAAACTCAAAGTTAAACTAGAAGTTTCAAGTGGTCGAAGAGAAAGGACGTCCAGTCAAACTTATAAAGAAAATTGATTGAACTAGTGGGCATGTAATATGATATATCCGATGAAGATGTCTAACAAGGATCCATTTCTCCATGCACCTAGTGAAAATTTTTAACACTTCCACTGATAATTGTTTTCTAGTTTCATATAATATTCCCTCCGTCCCAATTTACTTGATCATGTAGCAAAATTTTTCCTTTCCTATTTAATTGATCATATAGGAATTCAATGTAACTTTATCTTGATCTTTCTACTTTTATCCCTTAATAAAGTACCATTTATTTTCATGATTAATTAAAATATTTTTTGATAAAGTACTTTTTAAAGATATATTAGTAATATTAATAAAACTCTTAATAAAGTACTTTTTACCCCCATGATTAAGTAAATTGGGACGGAAGGAATAGTAAATATATCATCTCAATCAAATAAGATCAAAGAGTGAAACACAATAGAAAATGAGAATACAATAGTATCTTGAGACAAAAAAATCAACTGTGCAGGAAAGAGATACAAAATTTGAGACTAGGAGTTGGTAGTTTTAATGTGCTAACCAGACAATATTGGGGCCAATCTGAGAAAGTGATTTTTCAAATCCAACAGACCACATCTGTGGTCCCTCCACAGCAAGTGCAAATGGGATGAGAATTAAAAGAGAGAGCATTGATAAACATGCATAGTAATTCATTCCACTGACAGACTTCCCCTTCATTCCCTTCTTGGAGAATATATTTCGGAAAACAAATGCCAAGTTTGATATCATAGCCCCCATGAAACCTGCAAATTAGTCAACCACCAAATTTATGTTATCGGAAAAGAGGTATACAGGGAAAAAGTATTCAGAACAAACAAGAAAGTTCACAACAACAGCAAGTGGCTACCTTAATTGTGTAATTTGAGACAAACGTAACCATATAACAAGTAATGCAACAAGTGATGAAGTGAGCCAGTTCAATCTCTCAACAATACTCCAAATGTTGTTGGATGTGGACTATGTTACCCTTGGTTTTATTCACTTGACAATCATATATCAACATCAACATGTCCACGATGCCAAAGAAAAGAAGAGGCTCCTGTCTAAGCGGGGTTGGGGGGTTCGGATCAAAGTTGTGAATAGCGTTTCGCGGCAAAGCTCCAAAAGCTATAGCGGTGTCGCGGTATAGCGTAGCGATAGTTTTTCGGAGTTTCTTATATAATAAATAAATAAATATATGACACAAATATTCGTAATACTTGTAACTATTTAATTGAATTTTTCATTAACAGCTTGTAAATTAAAATTAGTTAACTAAATTAATTATTAACATATTAATTATAAACAGACTATAAGTAGATTAAATGTAACATATTATTATAAACAAATATAAAGAAATTGGAGTTAAAAATATAAAACATAAATTGAAGTAAACTAAAGTATATTATAGAAACATAAATTAAAAATCAAAATTAAAATATAAAATCAAATTATAGGACCAGAGAAGGTCAGAGGTGACTTCATTTATTTCAGGGTTTAGAAGATTGATAATAAAAATGGAGGAGAAAAAAGAAAAGCAATGGAAACGGAGGTGTTTGAGAGAAAAAAGAGGAAAAAAGGTGTCTTGAGATTGAATTGTAGGGTTTAAAACAAGATAATAAACCGGGCTCCCAAATTCCCGTGATAGCGCCGCGACCGCGAAGCCGCTATAGCGGGAAATAGTGGCGCTATAGCGGCATTTCTTGGAGTCCACCGCGACACGACCTACTATAGCGCGAAGCCACCGCGACGCGCCGCGAAACCGCGATAGCGCCGCTATTCGGCGCTATTCACAACTATAGGTCGGATAGTATGCATCATTACCCAGTAGTAACAGGGAGGTTGTTTCCGGAGTGACCCAAGATTGAAGTGCAAATACTATCTACTATTTCACAAAAGATAAGATGTGTAGGTAGTGTAATGAGCCATTTTGCTTTATTCCAATATATCCAAGAGCCAAATAATACAAAATCTTTAAATAAACAAGAACAAGGGCATTTTGCTCAAATTAATTATTATTTGGAGTTCAATAATCACTCCCCTACTATTATTTTTCATAAGTAGCAGTTTTTGCTTTCCTTTCCTCTAGTGATGATTCAATCAAGTTCACTTTTTATCTCGGCCAGTCGAGGGAACAACCACAACATTAGACCCTAAACTCTTAATAGTTTAATTCTTAAAGACTTAAACTAACAAGATATTCAACTCCATTGTATGAATAGAAGATAAAATGAATCATATTCTTTCACATTACCAGTCATGTCAAAGTTGAGCTCAGTAAGAGCTGCAAGCCCACAACCACCAATAATGGGAACAAGGGACAAATAAACAGACGGCGGGAACGACTCTCCAAGGATGAATCTAGAAACCAGCACACTGAAGGCTGGCTCTCCACTCTTGATTATGTGCGTAAAAGAAACTGCAACCTTCGACATGCTCACAGTTGCTGCTACATGTCCAATTGTATGTGCCACAGCAACCTATGATGGAATCAAAACACATTAAACAACCCACATACAAGTATACAACACAACCAAACAATTATCAACATTAACAGAATAAGCTAAACTTATCAAGAACTATGGAACAGTAGGATGTAATATGCTCAACACTCAACTTATCACAAATTTAACTATCAAACTTCATATGAAAAAACTTGGATCTCCATAAAAAACTACTCCCTTCATCCCATGAGGATTTTCTAATTTCACTCTTTTTTTATTTAATATAATTTGTCGCATTTGACCGATTTTTACATGCATTTAGGAAATAAGTCGAGTTCAACTAGTATTAAAATTTCTATCTTACATTTTTTTTAAAGTCAAAACTAGACAATCTTCAAGTGGTGTGGAGGGAGTATATGATACAATATCAACTTAAGTTAGTTAGAAATTAAGAGATAACAAATAAAACAAACTATTATAGACTATCAATTAAGCAAAACATTCAACTACCAAATAACTAGAATCATACACAAAACAATATACACTTACAGGAAAAAGGGTTTTCCAAAATTCAAGATCAGTTTTTGGGGCTTCAGCAATTCTCAAAGCCCAGGAAATCAACATGATCAAAGAACCAGCAGCAAGAGAAAGAGTTGAAGTCAACCAAGGAAAGGGAAAAGCATTCAACACCTTCTTATTATAAATATTAAAAATCACATTTAAAGCCCACCAAGTAGCAAAATATGTACCAATCTTAACCCTCCTTGCTGCATCAGATTTCTTAACTGATGCAGCATCAATCTCAATCTCCCCTGATTTATCAGCCTCATAGGCCTTGCATGTTATCGAAGATCGAAACTTTTCCTCCTCGTGTATGAACTCTAATTCACCGTGATTTAACCTGTGGGGACGACTAAGGGATACGCAACTACTTTTGGAACCCGAATATCGAAACTTTTGATTAATTCTAGGCGAAGACCATTGAGTACACCCAAAAGAGTTGGAAACATTAACATACAGTGGTTTGGAAAACTGGACAACTTTGTGGGACAAATCTGCAGCAGCCAGACCAGGTGGCAACATGGTGGTAGAAAATCTCCCTCCAGGTGGCAACAGAGGCTGAAGAAAACCAAACCCTTTTGGTGTAATAGCAGATTGCTTCATAGAGTAATTCATTATGATGGTAGTAAAAATTTGTTCAAGATTCAATTTTTAACAATTTTTAAGCCCTAAAATTTCAAGAATCAATCAAAGTTGACAATTTTAAAGACCCTTAATTTATTTTCTCCAGAAATTGTAAAATTTTGATAGCAATCACAAAAACTGGAGAAAAAGCTAGAATCTTTGAATACAAATAAAACTATATTTGGCAGAAAAAAAAATTAAAATAAATATTATTATTATACAGATGTGAACATAAAGATCAGGGCTTTGAATCACCAAAAGTTGACAATTTTAAATACCCTTTATTTAAATTGAATTTTTTTTATTCCAAACACAAAAACTAGAGAAAAAGCTTCAATCTTTGATGTCAAATTCAACTATTTTTTATACAAAAAAAAAATTGATTTTTTTATATAGGTGTGAACATAAAGATCAGGGATTTGAAGAGGTTTTGAGCTATAAAAGAAGTAAATAAAATACTTAGGTGCTCAATGGAATAATGCAAACTCTAAAAAGCTCTGATTTTTCGATGTGAATAATGCAAATAATTATGAATTTATTAAAATGGAATAATTGTGATTGATCAATATCAAAGTGGATTTGAATGATTTGGAAACAAAGTTGGTTTTTTGGATTCTTTGACTAAGATTTATTATTATTATTATTGGTGAAATACTAGTTGAGTGAGGTAATGTGAGAAGTGAGAAACTTAATATAATGAGGAATAAACTTTGGTTTTTGGCTCCGCTTTTCTTTAATGGAGGATTGGTTGTTGGGCTATTGGGGGTTGGGAGGAGTTTCTTTACATTAACGTCATGTTTCTATGCCCTTTTCTTCTCTATGAGACTATTCCCTTTAGCCAAGGGTCCAACTCACATTTGTTATCATGCAAAAAGCTTGTTAAGTGTTTGGAGGTGAAATATTTATTTGCCCCGTATTTGTAAGTAATGAGCCAATTCTGAAATTATGTCAGGGGTAAAATAGTCATTTCGGTTATAAAAAAAACTATTTAGATTGTGTTAATTGTCGCTCGAGCTAAAGTCAACTCAGCTTGATAATACAAAAAGAGGTGAAATAGCTATTTTGCTTGCTCACTATTTGTTAATTAAAGTGTTTGAGGAAGTTCGTTAGAGACGAAATAATCGTTTCACGGTGTGGATTTGTATACTTTAGGGTGTATGTTGTTATGGTAGTCCTTGAAAAGGTACACATTTATTGAACTATGATTATAGAAGTGACAAGCGTTGCATTTTTTAAAAAATTTTTAAATACATATCAAGCGTTACATTCATGATTCAACAATACAAAATCATAAACTCAAGGGAAAGAGGCAACTAGCATGAAGGCTTCAAACTAGTGAGGAAAAACTTCCCTCCCAGCCGCTCGCTGCTAGCGAAGGATTCGAACAGGACTTGTTAGAGATGTCGGCGTGGTTCTTGGCTGAGACGAGTTGTCTTGACAGCGTTGCACTTTTGTCTTTACGTTGGGAGGAATGTATAATATTAAGGACAAAGTGTAACATTTGTATTATTTTTGGAGGCTTATCATAAAAAATTTAAATATTTGGGATTGAACTATAACTTAGTCCTACTATTTGGGATCAAATCGGTAATTAGCTCTCCAACTTGTCCACACTATAATATAAAATTAAGGAAGTGAAATGACTATTTTATCGCTAGTTAGAACCTCTTTCAAATACTATATTTACAAGTAGAGGGGATATTATGATAAAATAACACTCTCTCTTAAAAAGAACATAGTTTTGGATGTGTTTATAGCACCTCAGCCACTCAGTTTATGCCACGTTCGTAACCTTTTATTTATTTATTTGATGATTTTATTTTGGGTAAGTAGTAAATTTGGCTTTTCACTGGAGAATTGCAAGAGTATCACATTTCTAAACCTTCAAATAAAAGTTACTCTTCATACCACTCACACTATTTTTTTGGTAAAAAATACTCTCATCAATATAATGTAGTTTTTGTTCTTTAGTATTTACGCAAATATCCACACACTCTATTTATAAGCTAGTATTTATATAATATCCAATTCAATTGAGGGGTATTTCTTGTCCGAAAAATTTGATGAATTTTATGAGATACAACTTTTATCAAAAGGTGGTATAAATGTAATTTGTATTAAAAAAAATGATAATCTTGATATTTTCCCGACTTTTCACATATTGAATAATCAGCCAATCTGGCTAACTAATCATAATAACCCTACATATTTTTCTTATACCGAAATATTTGTCGAGTTAAAAAACATGTGTATCACTCATTGTAAATTGAATGGCATTTGAAAAGTTAAAACCCAAGGGTTAGGGTTAATATTCGATCATACATGTTTTAAAATATTTACCATTCAATGACACATATTTCAAAATAATTCATTCGATCACGTATGTTTCAAAAAGTGTCCCACTGGTCATTCCGTCAAAATGGACGTTAACTTTGAATTTTTGAAACAAATTGACAGGGTAAAATTGTCCAAAACTCTTTTTTGAGATAATTTATCAGTTTTATTAAAATTTCGGGATAAATATTTCGATGAGATTAATTTTAATAAAGTATTCAAATGATATTAATATTGGATGAGATAAATATTTGTCGTGAAATTTTATTAAAATTGAAAAGTTATCTAAAAAATGAGTGTTGAACAATTTTACCCCTATCAATTTTGCTCTCCAAAAATATTAAGTACATTAATTTGTGGAATGATCGAGTAAAGAGATACTTTTTTTTGAAACATGTGTGATCGAGCGGGTCATTTTAATATATGTATGATTGATTAGATAATGACGTTTGAAACATGTATGGTCATTCCATTAATCCCTAAATTTATATGTTTGAATTGTGTTTAGTTTGATTTAGGCATCCTGATAATGTCACTTTGTTGTCAAAAGATTCAACCAATATGGAAAAGGAGGAAAAACATAAAACTTTAATTTTCAAATCCTCTAAACCCATACGGAAATCTAACTAGATCAAGTTGATCCGATTCAACAAATGCAATGAGATATTAAGAGAAATTACCTAAAAGGTATACTAACCTAGAACTGACTTTAACTTGATAATCCCATAATTAAATGGGTTGATTAGTGAGTCCAATCCGATTAGGCTCCATGGAGAAAGGATCAGGGGACTTGAATAAATGGACTGGACTCATTGGTGGGCCAGGAAGCATTAGGCAAATGGGACTTAGCCAGAGGCTCGGCGGAGAAGAAGGCGGGTTAGTGTGCTGTGAGTGGGAACCATTAAAGAGGGCTAATTAAGGCTATTTTACACGTGAGCAATGAGCCGCATAATCATTTATCGAGGAATTGAATGAGCCATCGAGGCTAGACCAAAAATAACCATTCAAGCAACTATAAAAGTGGCGGCGAATCAAAGAAGTTCGCTTTGATCCGTTCTGACTTGATCGTCAGATGTTTCGGCAGACAGCGGTCCTTGTTTTGTAGGACTACACTTGGAGGCGAAGTAAATATCAGCTCGACTTGGAGGGAATTTATGATTATTTCGCTGCGAAGCCGGACCCGGTCATCATTGGCGACGATGGGGAGACTTGCGTTGAAAGTCACCACCCACACGCTTCAACCATTATCATGGCCGTCATCACACCCGAAGCAAGCAGGCATGGCGATAACAACCCCTAAAGGATCAATGGGCTAAGCTTCGAGATGATCCCATGTCAACCCTTGAGAATGATGCCTTAACGGATGCCCCGAACGATCAGCCTATGAAGCTGGGAGAAGCGGAGTACCGAGGTGGGAAATTAGCGCCCACGGAGAATGGCCGTGTTCCATACGAGATAGCGGGAAAAAATCATCGGCGACATGATCTGACAACTCCGGGGAGCAAATCTTGCGATTAAAGAGGGAGAGGGAGAATCCCTTGAAATTATTAAATCGTCAGGAGGATAGGGAGGAGACCTCGCCTTGTACTCACAGTGCGAAGGAACAAATGGCGATCAGGCGGCTAAACATCACGAAGTTCGGCGGTAGACACGGAAGCCAGGCTCGCTTAGTAGGGCGTTATGCTTTGACCTTGCGGCTGTAGGTAGATTCCACTGCCCGAAGGTGCACAGAAAAACTCGGCTGAGGAACTAACGCGAGTTAGCGAGGATTAGCTCTTTCTTCCTTGATATAAGGGGCGCCCGTCATGCCCGTGAGGTTGAAACTCCTGTCTTCACAGAGTTCAGCGGGAGAAAGCGGATGCAGGAGGAGGCCTTGTGGCGAATTCCAGTCCAGGTATCCTTTCACCCGGCCGGACATGGCGAGGTGTATTGTAAAGCCTTTCCGGCCGGACAAAATTTGGACCAACGTTAAAATGGTTCAACCCGACTCTTTTTGAAGTGCGTCATCCTTGAAAACTCGAGAGCAGTTACTTTGATACTATGTGGAAAGAGTCCGTGAACAAAGATGAACACTCCTCGCTTGACCATCGGATTCCGGGCGATTTCAAATTGGGTTCAACGATACCGAGGAGCCAATCAAAAGATAGTTGTGATTGCCTTTGTGGAAGGCTTGCGGATGAGAGGATTCCAAGTCGGCTCCTTAGAAAACCATATGATATTGGTGGAGAGTTATGAGCGGGCCTATAAGTACATGAGGATCGAGAGCGGAGAAAAGGGTAGAGAAGGGGAAAAGGGAAAGTCACGGTAAGATGAACACCCCGGGCGGAGGAACCCGGAAGCGAAAGATGAAATGCCTTGGGCGGGATCCGGCGCTGATAGGCGTACTCCTAAAGCTGACCTTCGAGGGAGTGCCTTTTCCCCGTACTCAGTCGATCCGAGGAAGAGGAAGGAGGTCAGGGAGAAGATTGGGCCTGACTCCCAAATACACCTCGGTGGGAGTATTCTGAGGATTGAGGCGGCCCAGGCTATTGCGTAGCCACCTCGGCAGACATCTTAGATCCCGAGAGGATATCGTAGTTTTCGATTACCACAAGGGGATCGAGGACACGACACCAAACGACTACCGACACACGAAGATCAAGATATAAGTTCACCCGGCGGGGAAGCGGGTTGAAAAGATTACATCCACAAGGAAACGAATGTGAATCGAACTTCGACAGGAAAGATCGGGGTCTGATAAGGCCTCCCAGCGTCATTGGAAGGTGCGTCTTTTAAGGGCGAGCGGAGGAGGGTGCAGGAGTGCTAGGCGGGCATACACCAAGCAGGGACATATATGTAGTAATCGGGGAAGCGGCGCCAGGGATTCCCGTTGTGGATATGGCGAGGCCAGGACCTCTGACGAGATAATGTCGGCCGACCAAGCTATCTGATTCGGCGATGGTATCGCCAATACACCTCAAGATGAAATTCCCCACACGACATGGGATCGGTGAGATGCAAGGGAGCCAAGAGTGGGCACGCGGGTGCTATTTAGCCTCCACGAAGCGGATAAAAGCCCAAATGGAGGTGGGAAGCACGTCAATGGCTTGATAGGACACTGCGGATCGGGATATCTGTGCCTTGGAGTACAGAGAAAAAACCTTGAGGAAAGAGGCGGCCGCGTAGGGGAGATTCGGAGTATCCCGTTCGATGAGAGGATCGAAGAAGGTATTGAATAGGTATACTTATTTGAGGGAGAGGAGCACTGAAAGCCATGCTCATCCGAGTCCTCAGGGAGTATCAGTCAAGGATATGCACAGGAGGTGGATACATACATTTCGGTCCATCGATTATGCGTTGACCCGCGCTCTGAAGCCAGTCAAACAAATAGCGGACATTCTGCGAGGAGAAGGGGAGAAGCCGTTCGGGAGGTAGGAAGGATTGATGGGGGCAAATGCCATGCAGGGAACACTGTTCCCAACGTGGCTTACCCAGCGTAGTGTTAATTCCCAAAACCTTGAGACACATGAATGTGCACGGACTTCACCAATATATGAACTGCCCCGAAGGATTGCTACCTACACCCAACATTGTGAAATTTGGTCGATTCAAAGTAGAGATCTGGGGTGGTGGAATTTTTGGATCCTTTGAGGATATCACGGATATTCATGGTTGAAGAGGATATGGAAAAGACAGCCTTCGTCACGGAGTATGGCATTTTCTACTGGAAAGTCATGGCCTTTGGACTAAAGAATGCAAGGGCCACATATCAGAGGATGGTCAACAAAGTGTTCTCCACTCAGATTGGCCGGAACATGAGATCGTGGGTATTTATCTTTATCAAGAGCCGGGGAAACATCCGATCATAAGGCCGACCTCACGAGAAGCTTTGAGAACTTGGTACAACATCTATTTCGATCGGATAAGTGTGTCTTTGGAGTAACCTCGAGGAAATTTCTTGTATGATCAGCAAAGGGGTGAGCCTAATCGACAGATGCTGTGATCTGATAGTTGGCAGGAGATGTACTTGGCTTTCAGTTCATATCTGTGGGTGACCGCTGACCTACCTTTCTTCAAGGCCATAGAAAAGGGACGAGACTTCGAGTGGACTGAGAATGTGGCTTGATCCTTTAGGAATTGAAAAATTTCTGATTCAGCATTATGTTGGCTCGACTTTATGTGGGGCCGTATTGTAGCTCTACTTGTTGTCTCGAGTCAACACTAAGTAAGCGTCTGATCGAGAGAAGGAGAAAGAGTCACGGCTGACTGTGTACTATCTCAGCCTAATGATGAGAGGCTAAGGCAGTATCCACTTGATGCGGAAATTTGGTCTGCCTTAGTATGGCGGCTAAACTCAGCCTTGGCCTGAGCACTAGTAGGAAGTAATGCGGATCAACCCCGCCAGGAGGCCAAATATTGGAGAACCTATCCGCTCCGGGCAAATAGTCAAATAGGCCATAAAGGCTGACGGGATTCGACCGCCGATACAAACCGTGAGCGGCGTCAAAGCCCGGGCTAGCGGACTTCATGGTAGAATGCACCTATGGGGCAACGACGGAGGAGCCGGAAATGATCAACACGGTAGAAGCGGCGGAGCCGCGAGTATGGTTGCTATACGTGGATGGTGCGAGCAACCGAATTGGTTCGCGAGCCGGTATAGTATTGGTCTAAGAGATCCGCAGATTGAGTATGCCCTTCGATTCGCCTTCACAGCCACGAACAACGAGGCGGGTATAGGCTTGCCAATGGACTTTCGTGTAAAATGCTTTGAGGCGAAACACATCCATATAAGAGAGCAGTTCTCGATCGATGGTGAATTCGCGTGAAGGCGATTTTAAAATTGATGAGACAAAAGGAAAGGAAGTGGGATACTCTGGCGGAGAAGTTTGCGGTTTGGCTAAGGCTTTGATCTTATCACATGGAGCATATCAGTGGAAAGAATGAGAATGACGAGTTGTCCTAGCTAGCTACGGCGGAAATCTGGTTGATGCGGGGACTCACCTCGGTGGAGTGGGTGGTGGGAATAAAGCTATACGGATGAATAGTGATGAAACAGCTGGAGGGTAAAGAGGGGAATACACCTGACCCTTGTGCAGGGATATCTTAAATTAGAGTTACGCGGGGTCCTTCTTAAAAAGATCCCGGTAGCTAAAAGATCCAGAGGCAAAGCTTGAGGTATACCTGCTTGGGCGAGGTCTGTCAGAAAATGCTTTCGAAGTGTTGATAAAATGTATCCCGAGAGAGGATGAAATTTGTATTTGTTGAAGAAATGCACGGAGGCATGTGTAGCCGGTCACATCAATAAATAAAACCAACGGCAGAAGTTGAGTCGACTATGGAGGAAGGGGCGTCTTGAAATGGAGGTGAAAAGATGATTAGGTTTTCATATAGGCACGCTCCCTCTTAACCGAATAGTTTGACTTAACTAACAAGCCAACTCGTTAAAACAGATTAACCAAATAAAACTAGTAAGTAACTAACAAGTCACTTGTGAGCTCTACTGGTGCCATCAAATTAACTAGCAAAGTTAATTAACTCGATCTCTTCCAATTTATATTTTACATTATAAGTGTAGAAAGCTCGATTAATTATCTCGTTGATTTCAATCAACTTTCAATTTAGCAATCATGATTTAATTTCATACATGAAATAAGAACTCTAACATCACTCTATGTGTGTGACCTTTTTAGGCTCGAGATAATATCGGATTATATAATAATATAATTGACGATTAGTATTATTATACTTGATTGTAAGGATCAACAATTTAACAACACAGCATTATCATGAGTGCCTATTTAATAATTTACAATTACTATTATTGAATACTTAGTTTGAGTAATCTCGTTTAACTAAAACTAGTAAATGAGTGTTACAACAATTGTACTTAGCAGGCGCCCAATTATGAAATCAATATGCCTTGATTTCTAAACGCTCTTGTCCTTGGGCGATTATTTATAATTCATTTATCACGCGATCTCTAGTCATAGGCTACCATAAAGTGTGTCATAAAACACCCACGACTTTCTTACTCAGTGAAGCTGAATCGATTCTTATAACGTCATCGCTTGATGATCCAAACTCATTGAGAGGCACGAATCTACCTTGTATATCAAGGATGGATAAATCCCTTATAATATATCAACACCCTATTAACATATGCCATTATGATCCCGATTAAAGTAGACGTTTGACATAGTCAAAGCACACAACTCATATAACATAGATAGTTATATACAGGTCTAAGAATTGTTAAACTTAACAGTTCTAAGCAAATATCATAGGACACAGATATACATATCTTCTATGATTTTGCAGTGGTCAATCCAATTCCTCGAGTTAAAACAAGCGACAGCCTATAAGATTGATTAGGCTTATAAGCTCCCATGATCAAGAAAAATCGATCATCGATAAATCATTTATGGTAAATTAAATCGAATCTTTAGTCTCCACAAACTATTAGCATGCGACTAAAAGGGAGAATAGTTATCTTTTGTTTCTAGACTTGAATTGGTTCTCTTGTCAACACTTCCAGGTTGCCTCTCTATAAACTATAGATTAGCCTAGGGAATTCCACTTTTCACTCAACAAAGATAGAACAAGTTATATCTAATTTAAGACATATAAACACTAAACATAGCAAACAAATGTATTGATATATAAGAAGCCGTAATATTCAATTATTTGATACATAACAGATACACTAGATCACTAAACCTAATACCCACTGCGACTTGTTGTGCTTAAGACCAATGTTCGTTACATATTCATTATTTGTTCACATAACATAGCGAGATCGCTCAACAAACCTAACGCGCTCTGACATTTTGTGTAAGACGATATTCATTGCATATTCATCATGCTTTACTTTTGTGAGGTAGTGGTTTGGCAAAGTCGATAACATTAGCCTCTGTTGTTACTTTACATACTTTGTCTCGCCTCTATTAAGCATATCGCTATTCCAATTTGATACTTTTTAGATACGTTCTTGGATTTGTTATGTGCTCTGGGTTCTTTGGCTTGAGCAATGGCACAGTATTGTCACATAACAATTCCACTGGCCCTTCAATGCTAGGCACAACTCCAAGCTCAGTCACAAATTTCTTAATCCAACAAGCTTCTTTTGCGGTGTCTGATGCTACGTCTTTGCTAATGTCCTCTCCAGAGTGCAGTAGTAGAATATGCTACGGTACTCACATTTGGGAGCTTCTCGAATCTTGCTCCACCGTTGAGACAAAGCACGTGCCTAGATTGGGAGCGGTAGTCATTTACTGTCGGAGTTTAGGCTGGCATTGAGGTGTCTCGAGTAACAACTTGACTCTTAAATCTCATTTATATACCAGAATATATCTTTAGTCATACGAGGATAACTGGATGCCATTCATTTTCTATGATCCGATTGGCTCTACTTTAGATAGCTTGGTATCGGCCGGTAGCATAGTGCATATGACACGTCGAGGTCGTGTGCCTGACATGGCATACATGATGGACCCTATAGCCGAAGGTATGTCGCCGTCTTGTTTCATCTCCGGCATTAGTGGTGGGACAACATGACTTGTTGAGTTGAACTCAATCTCGTGAAATTACCCTTCTTGAATCATTCAATCGAACGCTGCAATACCTTATTGATATAATTAATACGACAAAGTCCGATGTTGATTGACTGATCTCGATGGTGATTCGAGAATATATTGTGATTCACACAAGTCGCCGTGAAACCTTTACCTGACCAATCCTTTGAGGCGAGTTTAGTGAATCTACATTATTTCCAATGATTAGTATGTCCTCGACATATAGGACTATAAACGCTATAGAACTCCCACTCACCTTCTTCTATACACAAGATTCTTCTTCGTTTCTGATGAATCCAAAATCTTTGATTGATTTGTCAAAATGGAGATTCCAACTACGGGATGCTTCCTTGAGACCATAAATGGACCTCTGTAGCTTACAAATCTTCTTAGGTCCTTTGGGACATGTAAAACCTGGAGGTTGTACCATGTACACATCTTCCTCAAGATTTCCATTCAGGAAAGTGGTCTTTACATCCATTTGTCATATCTCATAGTCATGGAATGCAGCAATGGCTAAGATTATCCGGATGGACTTAAGCATAGCCACTGGCGAATAGGTTTCATCATAGTCAATACCATGAACTTCTTTAGAAACCTTTACATAAAACTAACCTTGAAAATATGGACGTTCCTGTCTTTGTCATGTTTCTTTTTAAATGCCCATTTACACTCAATGGAGTGAACCTCATTAGGTAATCTAACAAGGACCAAACTTTGTTTTGGTACATCGAATTCATCTCGGACTTCATGGCTTCTCGGCATCTTTTCTGTGCCTTCTGCAGTAAGAGGTAGGCCCGTTACTCAATCACCAAGCTTCACCATACCAATGGTCTGGTTCTTGACGATCTCTAGTGGATCTCCTAAGGGTTGGTTCTTCCACAACTTCCTGTGGATCAAGAATTGGGTCTTCTATGCAAAGTTATTGAAATATTTTGTAACCCTCGCGGCATAGCACAGCGGTTGAGTGTTTTGGGTTAATGTTGTACTACCTTACCTTTTGCAATTGATGAGGGTTCGAGCCTCTCGAGGATGTATTTGAATCTGCGAAGTTATAGTGAATAGGAAGAAAGAAAGTGATAATTAATTCCTCCGGCGATGTACAAGGTTTGTAGCGGCGAGCCTCTAAATATTATGTGTGTCCAACGTAAGTACGTAACAGGAAGAAAGAAAGTGATGACTAACTTGCTGATTCTTTCAATTTATTTAATTAAAAATAAGTTATTCTGTTAGATTAAATATTTTGAGTTTCATCGACATCTTTTGTAGAGGATTAATAATGATTCTATATTTATTCGTGATGACTATTTAAAATATTTTATCAGTATGTTGCATATCATTATGACCATCAACACTATGGACTTACACTTGATAATTAATTAGATAGTAGATTTTAGGCATACCTTCATTCAGAACATATTTTTTTTGAAGAAACAACATGTGCTTATACATTATTACATCATAATTACAATAACTCCAAAATCTCAACTTAAAAGAAGTCTAAGAAAGTAGTTTATTCATCCGATGAAGCACATGATGCTCCTATTCCATTAATCTAATTTAGTACCCCTGCTGGCATTGCTGAGGAACTTGGACCCTGCAAATTTGTGGAAGCTGTCGAACCTGTTGCTGAATTCTTTGTTGTTGTCCACCTCTGTATCTCCCCTCCTGCTGCTGCCCCTCCATCTGCCTCCTGCTTATTTGTTGCTCTTGTTGTACTTGTCTTGCTATTTCCCGAAAGAGCTTGGCACCTGCAATCGAAAGCAGGAATTTTATTGAGTGCGTCCAAAAACTAATACTCGTATTAAAAATAATAAAAGTAAAATATAAAATTTAAGGAGCAAACATCATAAAGGATTATAATATAAATGTAGACATTAAAGGATTCCATTTATAAATAGTGAAAAAATATATTTTAAAAATTTAGGGGCAGGTGCCTTACCCTTAATTCTTCCACTGACCTGCATTGTCTATCAATCTGTTCAAGTTCTTGACAGCATTGGTCGAGATATTCTTGGCCTTGGCACTCTGAGTTTGGGGGTTCATTTCATCCTCCAAATTCAAAGGTCATTATCGTCGTCCCAACGTGTGCTCTCCCTCTGCTGCTGGACTATGTAGTCCTGGCAGTTCCGGATCCTCTGCCTCTGCACCTGTTGTTGGCATTGCTGGGATTGTCGTCGCTCCTGCGGGTTCTCTTGGTCCTCAACAACGGTAGTTGTGAGACGAAGGGAGGCATCAGCGACGACCAAGAAGCAGACGAAGAGGGCAGCGAAAACT
Source organism: Lithospermum erythrorhizon (assembly GCA_019722365.1). Lineage (NCBI taxonomy): Eukaryota > Viridiplantae > Streptophyta > Magnoliopsida > Boraginales > Boraginaceae > Lithospermum > Lithospermum erythrorhizon. The sequence goes on from JADFUC010000437.1 coordinate 48,853, forward strand.
GTGAGCTTTGATGCCATACTTGATCTCTATATGTTTTGGTTTTGTGTGATGATGAATGGAAGAATGGAGGGAGGGGGAATTTATAGGGGTATTGAGATGATGCATGAAGGGGTAGGTGGATGTTGTTTTTGGATTTGATGTTGCGGAGATTCGACACCGTGATGTGTAAGTGGAAGGGTGAAATTCTACAAGTGGAATTTGCATGCAAATATTGCCATAGAATTCTGGGTTTTTTTCAGTTGAGCTTGTACTCATCTGCATGCTTCTGGCATAGATTTACATTTTATTTTTGAATTTTTTTACATCAATATAATGATATGATCCCTAAGAATTACGTTCTTTCTTTATCATTTTTGAAATTCTACGAATGATTTGTTCTATGTGTACTATTGTACTAATAATGCATTTCAATAATACTCTCTCCGTTACTCTTTAGTTGTCTTCAAACTTTTACAATTTTTTGTTTCAAAATATTTGTATTTAGCATGAGAATTATATTTTTACATTTTCAATGTACTTTTTGACTACTTTTTATTATTAAATTATCAACCAACCAATTATATAGTTTCAATTAATTGACATTTTATATTTTCAATGTACTTTTTTTTATTACTTTTTATTTTTCTTAATCTATGTACAAGTGACTAGAAAAGATTACTAAAAGGGAACGGAGAAAGTATTTCGATGTCAAGATTATTTTACTTATCGTATATATGGGTGAGAAATGGTGGTGCCGTGGGAGGCACCTTTTATATCTGCCGCTCTTGTATGCCTTTCTGAGTGGCAATGGGCGCTTTGTGTCGGTGTGGTGTCGGGACCTTTCTTAATTTAAAAAATCAAAATTAATTGTTGACCGTACCACCAGCGGCTGTCTTCTGATATATATTAAAAAATCGTTTTTTCCCAGCGTCATGAGTCCCCCCAAACCTACTGATCCCACCCTCGGCCCCACGGCCGCCCCAGCATGCAGCAAACCGCCCCACCGGCCCCGCGCCCGGCCCGCGCCCATTCCTTACAGGAAAAAGGTCGCGGTTTTCACTTTTTTGTTTTTTCGTTTTCATTTAATGTTTTTAATTGTTTGTTTTATAATTACTTGTATGTTAATTGTTTGTTATTATGTTTTAATTATGATCTAATTTCTTTTTAATTCGTTTTTTTGTTTATTGTTTTAATTGGTTGTTGTATAATTGGGTTTTAATTCTAGTATTAATTATAAATTTAATTCATTGTGTAATTAATTATTATTTTTAGTTTATTCGTTTAATTTGTGTTAATTTGTATGGTTATAAGTTTATTTTTAATTCGGTTTAATTAGTTAGATTGAATTGGGTATTGAATGTTGAATTTATTTGGTTTAATTGATTGAATTGGGTAATTGAATTATTGTTCATAGGCTGAATTGGATTGAATTAGAGTTTGAATTATATTAGATTTGAGTTTGATTTAGACCGAATTGGATTTGAATTGAATTTGATTAAGTTTGAATTTGATTTGATTTGAATTATATTTGAATTAAATCGAATTAATTGAATTGATTGATAAAATTAGTTTTGAATATTTGTTTGAATTAGATCAAAATGTTGTTTTGAATTAGTTGAGTTTGAATGTTGTTGAATTGGATCAATTGGGATTTGATTAAATTGAATTGATTTGAATATTGTTTAATTTGATAGAATTTGAATTTTGAAAAGCGAGTTTTATGGCTCTACGTGGCGGTAAAACTTCGGTATGATAGAGGAAGCGAGGCAGTCAGAGGCCGGGGTAGCCATCCGGACCTTGTGATCGATCCGGCGGGCCGTACCTCGACATGGCGGAACTACCTTTTTTGGACCACAGGGGCGATAGGCTATGACTTAAATCGTATCTGACGTCGACTCGTCCAGGCGTATCTGCTGACGCCCATGAGCGATAGTCGGCACACGTGGCGGCGTGTCGGAGAATCTGGTGGCAATTCGGGGTTGAGTGGCAACGACATACAGGCAGTCCCGGAGAGTAGCGGTCGGGTACGTGGGCCCGATAGGCCCAGGTCATCTCGCCCTGTCGGGGACAGGAGGATGGTTGCCACCTGCTTTGAAGGAGCGTAAGTGCATTTTATTTATTGAGTTTGTCTTATTAATATTTATATTTATCATTTGTATCTAATCAAATCTGTTTGTTTATGTTAGGCTTGTTGGGGAAGGGGTGAAAAGGTTCTCCGAGGAGCGAAATAAGGGAACCGGGTGCTGGAAGATCTGTGGCCACACTATCTGAGATGTGGATCAAGTGTGAAGGATGGTATATGGAATGCTTTTGGTAAGTATTTAAATATAAAAGTTTTTGTGATTTTTGGTGTGAAGTGGAAGCTAACTTAATTTTGTATTTATTTCGGGATCGATATCGATTCGGGGAGAGGCGTTGCATATGCCGAGGCGGCTTTAGGAGGCTTAGACAAGAAGAGGTGGCGAGATCTTCTTATGAAGGGAGGCACGATAGGCTACTTAGGAAGCGCGAGGGTAGGCGATCGGCCGCTTCTCAGCAGGACTCCGTGCCTGGTGGATCGGGACCTGCTATTTGGGAGAAATGCGTCGAATGCAGTGTCGGATGACCGGTCGATCTCAAAAGAACACGACAAAACGCATGACTCTGTTGGCGGGCTGATGGAGCTCCTTGACTTGTCCAGAGGAGCAAGGGTCTTCATGAGAGGCTCCATGATGAGGTAAGTTTGGATTTTTTACTATTAAATTTTAATTTTCATTATTTCCGGTTATTAACTATATATTTTAATTGCGTTTCGGTGTTGAGAAGCTTTAGGAGCGTCCTTCGCCCGTTGAATAATGCGTCGATCATAACAAGAAGAAGGACAAAGGCGACCGGCGAACCCGGCGAAATTCTACAACCCGGTGAAGCCCCATTTTTGTAGTTTAAATTTTGTATACATTAAATTTAAGCGTTATTTTACTCGTTATTTATACGTTATTTATATTTCATTCTTATGCTTCTATAATTTGCGGGATGATGCCAGTCTTGTTCCACGAAATGCGGGCGGACTTGAATCATTAAAGGCTCGAGTGGGACAAGGGATTGTGAATCTTGACCGGCACAATAGTCAAAGCTGGAGAAAGGCGGGATGCTTGGGCGGTTATACCCAGCGGCTGAAGATGATGAATCTTTGGTCCATAGACCAGCTCGGCCACATGAGATGTGTAGCGTCGGTTGTAGAGTCGGCGAAGAGGCAAGACCGAAGGACTAGCGGGCCTCGAATCGGGTGCCCATTTGCATGGGATGTTCAGGGGCTATATGGGGCTTCTTCTTTGTGATGGGTGATTTCATGCTCCCGGCCCGTGCAGCAAGGACTCATAAGGGACTGTTTGTGTCCATTCGGCCCAATCCTGATCAGGACCTTGCACGACTCTAAAGTTCTGACACCTCATCTTCCCCATCCGCCACCTGACCTCCCTTTGAGACCCCGTTAGTAGACTGACCCCCATGCAGACCCCAGTACTAGTCAGAGACCAGCACCCCCACAGGCATTAGATGTTTTGTATATATGGATATTTTGTTTAATTATTTTGTTTAATTATTTATGGATATTTTTTATGTTTTATGGTTTGATTTGTGTTTTATGTTTTATTTATACTTATCGCTATTGAATCTATAAACATTTTGAAAAGAATCAACAACTTTAAATTTAGTATATGTTCATAGAATTGAGGAATAAACATTTGAGGTTTATCTTTGTGTTGTTTATAGTTTGAATTTAATGACTTGTGTTTGTAGTTTTGATTTGTGTTTATGGTTTAATTTATTTTTTATAGGTTGTATAAAGCGGTGATGTTTTGTCATCACGATTACTGCCAAAATTGGTGTCGATTGGTGTGTCGGTAAGTGTCGGGTATAGTGTCGGTTCAGTGTCGAGGGTTTAGGCGTCGGGGTTGAATGTCGGTTAAGTGTCGAGGTTTGGAGGCGTCACAGGCGTCGGTGCAGTGTCGGTAGTTGTTGCGGGCGTCGGTCGAGATTGTCGGTTCAGGTGTCGGTCATTGAATAATAAAAATCATTTTCTTCTTTTAATGTAGTTTTTAAGTAATCGATTAATTATTATGTACAATAATCATTAGATATATTATTAAAAATTATAATAAAAAATATTCGTAAAGATTCGGTACATGATCGTATAGTCGAGTTATACTCGACTATTTGTACACATCATATACCGTACGACTATTATCGACGTGAATATTTTATATTTATAATATATATATTACTTAACATATAACTAATTTGGAATAAAATATATTTATTATCGTTAAATAATTAGATTAATATAAAATAGAAAAAGCAGATGCTCGAGGTTTTGGGCGTCGGTTGAAGCGTCGGTGTGGTGTCGATAGGGTTGGGCCGGCCGCGCGCGGCTTGCCATTCTTATAAAATCGTGAACCTGCGGTCGAGATTAAGAGCAAAACCCGATAAAAAACTTCTCACTCGACCTTACCATCCCCCTCTCTATGACTCAAGATCCTAGGTATGTTTTGATATTTTTATGTTTAATTATATTCAATTATGTGCAATTATGTCCAATTATTTATTTATTTTATTTAATTGTTTTATTCGAATCTAGGGTTTAACTACAATAATTATTTATGTTCAAGTATTATGTCAAAGTATTATGTCAGTAATTATGTTCAATTGTTGTCCAATTATTAATTATGTCCAATTATATATTTTCAATAATGTCCAATTATGTACAATTATTTAATTTTTTCATTTAATTTCAATATATTTAGGGAAAATAATAGAAGATGGATTTCTTGGTCTTATAATCGTTATGGTTAGGATGACTATATGTAGTCTTGCATATCTACAAGATTTAGTGAGTTTTCGTGAGGTTGCTGAGGAAAATCATGCTTTGTCGAAGGATTAGATGATATTGAACTCAATGTAGGAGGTGCAGAGAAAGCGGCCAAAATTAATATGACATTTAGTCGAGTGGAGACGCATTTGATGTCTAATGGCTTTGTAGAAAGATATTACATGCACAGGAGTACCACAGTGAACATTATCGTATTCCTCATAATGTTCTACGATGTCTTGAAACATCTTCTAGTGTTGGATTTGAGGGGAACCGATATATGCATATGGTTGAAGATGGTTTAAACTTACGTCATGGGGACACACAATTTGAATTTGGGGGGTATACTAATGAAGAACATGACGGGATTAGAGAAGATCCAAATACAACAGCGAGAACATACTATGACTTGATGGAGGCTGTAAACCAGCCGTTGTGGGATGGTTGCACTGAATTTACAAAGTTATCAATGACAACACAGTTGAGTACCAATCGAATCACAAATATCCTGACAATATTTCCAAAGAGGTGGATTTTTTTAATCAAGCGGTCTTGTCTAGGGAAGAACATTCCAAGCGATTTCTATGAGGCAAAAAAATTGTGAAGTCCATTGTTTTTGCCTAAACAAAAAATTCATGCGTGTGTCAATAATTGTATGTTGTTTTACAAAGAGGATGAACAGTTGGAGGCATGTCGTTTTTGTGGACAAAGCAGGTACGAGGAAAGAATGGAGGAACAACGTAAGCCGATAGCAAGAAAGGTTTTGATATATATGTCATTAGCCCTCGGCTAGCGATTGTACTGCATGTCAGAAAAGACAGCTCAGGACATGACATGGCACCATCGGACCCGTACATATGAGGGGTGGATGGCCTTGAGGATGGGCTTGACGTGAAACATTTTGATGCAACATATCCAGATTTTGGAGCAGAGCCGAGAAATGTTCGCATCGGTTTGTGTACAGATGGTTTTGCACCTTTTGGCAAGATTTGGGCCGCCAATATTCACATTGTGATTTATTATACGTATTGTCTGATTTACCACAGTTGTGCATAGAGGAGCCATATACATTCTTATCACACGATTATACGGGACCTAAAAATCCAGGAGATATGGAGATATTTTTTCTTCGACCCTTGGTTGATGGAGATGAAAGAGTTGTAAGCATCTTTGGTGGCCAGGGGACATTCGATGCGTCTAGGGAGCGAGAATTCCCAACTATGCGGGTTGCTTTGATGTGGGCCGATTAGTGATTTTCACATACGGCATATTATACGGTTGGAGCACACATGGTGGGTAAAGCGTCCGTATTGCTATGGAGCATACTAAGGCTTTTCGACTCCGAGGAGATTCGGAAATTTTCATGGTTTCATTGTCACCGTCCTTTTTCTTCCCGTCGAACATCCGTTTAGGATGCAAAGAATGCGTTGTCGAGAGGCAGAAGCATCATTTGTGCGTGCAGGCGACTTCTTTGGGCGAGTATATAATCTCGTATCTTTATTGGATCCACAGCGTGTTTGGGACATACGGAACACAAAAGCTGAGGTATAATGTTGTACTGCTTGGTGCAAGAGGTATATTACAGGATTTGAGTTATTGGTCTCTGAACAAAGATCGAGACCTGGCAGCCGACTTCATGCATGAGAGAAGAACAATGGTAAGAACCCTGTACACACTGTAGTGGATGTTTCTGGAAAAACGAAAGATAATGGGCGGGCAAAGATTATTGCTTGAAACTCATTGTTCCACGACCCCAATTGCATATACGCCAGTTAGAGTAGGAGGCGAAGCCAAAGGCTTTGTATACTAACCCGCAACCACAGCGAAGTTTGGGAGTTGGTTATGCGCCTCAAATTTTTGATGGATGCGCTTCAAACATTTCGAGATATTAACGAAATGTGAACTTCAGTGGTGAAAAGTCACGATGTGCATATTATTGTGCAGAAATTACTTCCTATAGGACTTCGTCATGTCTTCGGATAAGATATGAGGCTTAGTAGCAGTGGTGTTTTTTTTTTTCTTTCGCGACATTTCATCAACAACTCTTAATGTGGGACGCGTGGAGGAGCTCGCCGCAGCGTAATATTGTTAGAATGGTACAAGATGGAGACAATATTCCCATCGGCATTCTTGATGTGATGGGCACCTACAATACATTTGCCTTATGGCGGCTTGTGGAGGTCACAATGCGATATAGATGGATGTACCCGTTTGAGTCATAATTATTTGACTGTGTATTTGTTGATTCTTTGGTTTATCTATCTAATTATTTAATAACCTTCTACATGTTTTACTTGATTCTTGGGGGATTGAAAATGGTAAGACAAAGGCACGTGTTGAAGAATTGATATCACTGATATTTAGTCAAAGGAGTTTTAAACTTAAATTCAATGTATTTCGAGGAAGGAATTGAAGCAGGACTTAGAAGGTATCTGGGAGGCACGACACCAAATGCCCGGAAGCATCTACTTTGCTAGTGTTTAGTACACCAGTGAGGAAACCGTTGAAGTGAAACATCGACATTTTATGACCCTTGGCTTATTTCTTGTGCCTCACGATATATTTTATGCAACCACGAAATCTGAAATACATTCAATAAGTGTATATTTAATGTTCAATAAAAAATGAATTTGTATATTATTATAATAGTTAACTAAACAAATAACTTATATCCCAGGATGTACCATGATTTGATTGAAGAGTTGCAGCCTCATTTGACGGAGGAACAAATAAATCATGACGTGGGCTTAAATTTCAGTAAATGGTTTCACAACCATATATGGAATAATATGGAGACGCTTGCACACCTCAGGACACTTGCAAGTGGTCGACTCTTTGAAATTAAACTTGATGCAAAGAACTGTCGTCAATGGGTATACTTTGACATTAGGCAAGGTGATCGTAACAAGATCACTTACAATGGCGAGTGAGTGTTAGAGGTTCTGCTATGATGATGACGACCATGTTGATTATTATGGGGGGTCATAGAAGAGATTTGAGGTGTCGTGCGGCTATACGTGATAAAGTTGTACTATTCAAGTGTTATTGGTTTTGACACAAGCGGTGGATGCAAATACATCCGAGGCGGAATGGTTCAGATAAAACTTCCACCAAAGCCCAGGCCTATACATGGATGACCCGCTTTATCCCTAGCATCACGGGGCACAACAAGTATACTATCTTCCCTACATCTCGGTGAGTAGAGAGCATAAACGGTGGTGTGTTGAAGGCGAATGTTAGAAGCCTAGTTGATTGGACTCATATGCAAAATGTGGATGTGTCGACTTTAAATCTGAAGATATCTTTCAAGAGAACACTTGACCGCCTTGTTCTTGTGGATCCGTGACGATGTTAACATAGTATAAAGGATATTCAATTTGTTCTTGAAGATGATTCGGGACACGGCGATAGTGATGCTTCTGATAACGTCGGACTACCCCGGATAACGATTTAGACTCGGAGGAGGCTATTTGGAGAACAATACTAGTGAGGGCAAAGCCTCAAAGGAAGAAAATTAGGATCCTTATTTTTTATTTTCAAGTTTTCGTGTAATAATCGACAAACCCTTATGGTGTGTATGAAAATAATCATAAATTACTACTTTCACATTTACATTCTGTCCCCTCCTCTTTTCACTTTCTTTGTTTTCTTGTTTATTTTTCAAGAACTAGCCAGCGTTTAATACCGTGTTTAAATATGAAACTTGATTGGTCATCTAGGATTTCTCCATTAAGTTGGGAGTTTTGTTTGCCATTGCAAAATTCCTCATGTGAATGATCCTTTTTGGCTTATCTGGAGAAGGCATGGTGTCGGTTAGGTGTCGATGAGTGTCGGTCGTGTTTTTACATTATTAAGCTGTGTCGATTATAGTGTCGGTAGCGTCGGTCAGGCGTTAATTTCGAATTCATACCCTTCCATATATAAACACTTCTAATGCATAAATCACTATATTTTTTACATTTAACTTTCCTGACTTGGAGACTCATTACCCTCAATTATAATTTACTTATTGTTTTTTATTTTATTTTTATAATAATGACTCTAACTTTCTTACATTGTTTCTTTGTAGGAAATTATTTGAGGAGTAATTATTTTGTTAGATATCTAATTATTTGTGTCTACTAACCTTGTTATATTGTTTCATTAGTAGGAAAATTGTTTGAGAGTAATTATTTTATTACATTTTATGCATCTATCTAATTATTTATTTAATTTTGTTATATTTAAGGATTTTTATGTCTATCTAGTTTTTATCTTGATAATAATGTGTGTTGTTACATTTAAGTTTTTATTGTAAAGGAAAATTATCGAAAGAGAAAAAGTAGTATTTCGATGTTGATGTTTATGTTGATGATTTTTGGATATTATTTGTGTTATTATTTTTGTTTTGATGTTTATATTGTTGTTCATGTTTTTAGATAGTATTTGTATTTATTATTGTTTGATGTTTATGTTGTTGTTGTTGATATTTTTTGTTTTATGTTATATTATTTTGATGTTTTGTATGTTGTTGCCATGTTTTTGGGTATTTTATGAATTTTCAAACTTTGGTTTACTTGCCAAATGTTGCGAGATCGATTGCCTAAAATTTTCCACGTGGCGTCGGTCGGGTGTCAGATAGCGTCGGGTTTAGTGCACCATATAGTGTCGGTTTTGTGTGATCTTAGACATATTGTAGGTATTATAAATTATATGGTGTTAGTAGGGTGTCGGTAATAAAATAAATCAAAATAAAATTAATTAAATCTGATGTCGGTGAATGTCGGTAATAAAATATATCAAAAATAAAATTAATTAAATAAAGTCTTCATTAAGATGTCATTAATAAAATAAATCAAAAATAAAATTAATTAAATAATAAAATTAATACCGGTAGGTGTCGGTAATAAAATAAGTAAAAAGAAATTAAAATGTTTGATGGTGTCGGTTAGGTATGGTAGCCTTAAAAGCGGAGCAATGTATCTCTATGTGATCTCGGTTTTGGGTAATGATTATGAAATTTAGTGTCGCCCGATTAAGTCGGTCATATCTCTGGCTTAGCACGGCGGCTTCTGAAACCATAGTGTCGGTAAGGGTGTCGGTTGGGCTACCTTTGCCTGTTTTCTAATGAGTAAGATCTTTTATTTGAGCAAAACCGTTCATACATATGTATAATATTCCGTCCAATTAACAAGGCTTTCTATAACACCATCCTTTACGTAGCCAATGTAAGTCTACAGGTGGTAATCCCTTAGTTAAGCGAATCCGCTACCATTAAGTTGTACTTGATATACTCAGCCAGGCACTTTTGTTTCTACACACTTCTTCTTTGACAGACAAGTACTTTAAATCCATATGTTTAGCACCTTTCGAGTACCTATAATTTTTAGAGAAGAGTCATTTTTAGAGAAGAATACAGCCGCAAAATTATCACAATAAATTCTCAACGACTTGGCTATACTATCGATAATTCCAAGTCTTGAGATAAGTTCATAACCACGGAAATATGAATTGTTACTCAAAGGATCTGTTTCAAATTTTGCCTCCATATGAGTGGAAGTAGCAATAACCAATTGCTTCCCAATTTTCCATGCTATAGCTCCTCCAACAAATAGAAATGTGTAGCCAAATGTGAATTTTCTTGAGTCCAAGCATCCAGCGTAGTCTGAATCTGAATAACCAATCACCTCGAGGCTATCTGATCTTTTATAAGTAAGCATGTAGTCATTGGTTCCTTATAAATGCCTAAAACCCTCTTTTCGGTGGTCCATTCCGGGATTATTTGATATCGATAAGCGTACAGTGAGCGATATCAGCGATACGTATGCGAGCATACATTAGACTCCCAACTCTTGATCCATAGGGGCCTCTTTCATTTCTTCTCGTTCAAATCATTTTAGGACATTAGAAACAAAACTAAACTTCTCACTACGGGTGGAACAATTCTTGAAGAGCACTTTTCCATTCTAAACCTCTCTAAAATTTTATTTATGTAAGCTTTCTGTGATAAGTCTAATATTCCTTGAGATCTGTCACAAAATATTTCAATGTCAATCACATATGATGCTTCACCTATATCTTTATTTGAAAGTTATTAGAGAGGAATTTCTTCATGTGGAAATAATCAGCGTCGTTAGTATTAGCAGAAAGATATAAATCAACATATAGGACTAAAATAACAAACTTACTCCCAACAACCTTCATGAAGATACACCTATCAAAAACGTTATTTCTTCAAGCCATATGATGTAATAGTATTTTAAACTTTAGACACATTGTGGGGAGACTTGTTTTAGTCCGTATATCGACTTCCTTGAGCACAAAAACTGACTTTTCTTTCGATGCAAAACCATCGATTGATCATACAAACTTCTTCCTCTAAGTCTCCATTCAAAAGTCATTTTTCACATCCATTTGGTGAAGCTACAGATCCACAAATGAGCCACCAATGCCAGAAACAATTCTTAAAGAATCATGCTTAGAAAGCTGGAGAGAAGTTTTTTTGTAGTCAACACCATCTTTTGAGTGAAACCTTGCTTAACCAAATGCAGTTTCAAAAGCTTATAATATTGTCTTTAGAGTCTTGTTTGATCTTGAAGATCCATTTACAATCGACTTGTTTCGAACCCTTGAGCAAAAGCTGGCTAAGTCCCGGGCTTTGTTGTCGTCCATAGGAATTCAACCATCTTCATGTCGTTTAACCATTTTTCTCAATTGTTATATTCCATGGCTTGATTGGAAGAAGCTGGTTTTTATCGATGCTTTGATTAGTGATGTGAATTGATCAAAGGGTTAGCCTGAGGACTAGATTGATACAGCAGTACTTAGGTCATAATTTGGGGGCTGGTATGACGAAGCAATTCCTAGAAGATATGTATATTTGTGTCCTATGATATTTGTTTTAGAATTTTAGGTTCGACAATTCTTAGACCTCACGATATATAACTATACGTGTTATATAAGCTACGTACTTTGACTATGACCAAGCGTCTACCAAAGCGGGGATCATAGCGGCTATGTTAGGTCGCGGGTGAGTATAACGATAGATGTTGATATTGGGAGGGATTTATCCGTCCTTGATATACAAAGGCCGGGCCTCTCGCACGATCTC